>RRYC01000418.1:0-38763 GCA_004016185.1 Quambalaria eucalypti
CCCCCCCCCCCCCCCCGCGCACGTCCAACACTGCCAAGTGACACACAGGCCACCTGCACCACCATGAGCCGCTCTTTACCCCCGACCATCTCTCCCTACCATCGATTTCTACAACAACTCCGTCCCGTGATACCCAGTCCCTACACACAACCCACTCTCACTACATCTTTGACCTCCCGCCGCTCCGCCTGGCCCCCTCATCATCGGTCGCCCGGACGCGACACGCGCATACATTCACGCCAATCTCAACCAAGAAAGCGACAGCACCACAGTCACGCCTCAACTTCCTTCTTACCCGCCACCTCGGCGCCCTAGGCAATCGGCCTCCGCTCGCCCCGCCATTTCAGCGCCAATATGCCCGTACCCGTGCCCATGGCCAAGGCGCCCGGCGACTGGTCGCCAGCCGCCTACCGCACCGTCGCAGCAGAGCTCACCGCCACACTAGACCTCGGCCCCAATGGTGCAGAGGCCATTGGCGCACTCGTATACATTCACTTTTCCGTCTATACGGCGGCAGACCGGCTCAAGCGTCGACAGGGCCGCAAGCTCCACCTCGGACCGCGCTACTTTCTCGACATGATCCACCACTATGTTGCACTCAGCAACGAGAAGCGCGGCGGCCTAGAGGAGGAGCAGAGGCACCTCAACGTCGGTCTCGACAAGCTCAAGGAGACCGTAGCAGCCGTGTCCGACCTACAAAAGAGCCTCGCAGTCAAGCGTACACAGCTCTCCGCCAAGGACAAGGAGGCAAACGAGAAGCTCCAGAGCATGGTCGCAGGCCAGAAGAAGACGGAAGAGCAGAAGCAGGCCTCTATTGAGCTCCAGTCCCACCTCGAGCGCCAGGAGCTCGAGATTTCCGAGCGCAGAGAAGTCGTCATGGCAGACTTGGCCGATGCAGAGCCCGCCGTGCAAGAGGCGCAGGCATCCGTGTCCAACATCAAGAAGCAACAGCTCACCGAGGTGCGCTCCATGGGAAACCCACCCGCACCCGTAAAGATGGCCATGGAGTCCGTCTGCATCGCACTCGGACACAAGGTCGACAGCTGGAAGACGGTTCAGGGCATTATCCGCAGAGACGACTTCATCGCCTCGGTTGTCCACTTTGACACCGACCGGCAAATGACCCGCACCATTCGCGAAAAGGTGAAAAAGGATTACCTCTCCAAGCCCGGCTACGATTTCGAGACGATCAATCGCGCTTCCAAGGCATGCGGACCCCTGGCCAAGTGGCTCATTGCACAAGTGCGTTACTCGGAGATTCTCGACCGCATCGGACCCCTGCGTGAGGAAGTCGACTCTCTAGAGCACCAGGCCGAAGAGACGAAGCATCAGGCACTCGAACTCGTAGAGATGATCAAGCAGCTCGAGGCAGACATTGAGCGCTACAAGGACGAGTACGCAGCCCTGATCAGCGAGACGCAGGCCATCAAGATGGAAATGGAGCGCGTACAGAAGCGCGTAGACCGCTCCATTCACCTCCTCGAGAGCTTGGGCAGCGAAAAGGAGCGCTGGGAGGCCTCCAGTCGCTCCTTTGACAGCCAAATGAGCACCATTGTCGGCGACGCTCTCCTCAGCGCCGCCTTTCTCACCTATGCCGGCTTCTTTGACCAAGGCTACCGCGAACTCATGTGGGCCGGCTGGAAGGACCACGTCGCAAAAGTCGGCCTCAAGTTCAAACCCGAAATCTCCCCCGTAGACTACCTCTCTACCGCAGAGGACCGTCTCCAGTGGCAGCAAATGGGCCTGCCCAACGACTCGCTCGCCATGGAGAATGTCATTATCCTTCTCCGCTGTCGCAGGACGGCCCTTGTCATTGACCCCTCGGGTCAGGCCACGGCCTTCCTCCTGGCCCTGTACAGGGATCGCAAAATCGTCCAGACTTCTTTTCTCGACTCGGCCGCCTTTGTCAAGTCCCTCGAGTCTGCCCTGCGTTTCGGCTCGCCGCTCCTGGTCCAAGACGCAGAGCACTTTGACCCCATCTTGAATCCCGTCCTCAATGGCGAATTCCGAAAGACGGGTGGCCGTGTCCTCATCCGCCTCGGCCCCGCAGAAATCGACTTCAACGCCAACTTCCACCTTGTCCTCACCACGCGCACCTCGGACCAGGACTGGTCGCCCGATGTGTGCTCCCGCGTCACCTTTTGCAACTTTACGACGACCCGCGCCTCGCTCCAGAACCAGTGTCTCGACGCCGTGCTCAAGGCAGAGCGACCCGACACCGACAAGAAGCGTACGGACCTGATGAAGCTGCAGGGCGAGTTCCGGCTGCGGTTGCGGCACCTCGAAAAGTCGCTCCTGAATGCCCTCAACGAGTCGCAGGGCAACATTCTCGACGACGACAAGGTCATCGACACCCTCGAGACGCTGAAAAAGGAGGCTGCTGAAGTCACCACCAAGGTCGAGGAGACGGAGAGCATCATGGCCGAAGTCGAAGAGGTCACCAACCAATATGTTCCCCTGGCCCGCGCCTGCTCCTCCCTCTTCTTCATCCTCGATCAGCTCAACCTCATCTCCCACTTTTACCAATTCTCGCTGCGCTTCTTTCTCGAAATCTTTGATTTTATCCTGCTCCGCAACCCGCGCCTGGCGGGCATGACCGACGGCGCCCAGCGCTTGGAGATTCTACGGCAGGACCTCTTCTTGCACGTGTACAAGCGCACCAGTCGCGCCCTGGCGCACCAGGACCACGTCATGCTCGCCACGCTCCTCGCCCAGGTGTGGGCGCGCGAAGGCGAGGAGCCAGATGCGCTCGAGGGGGAAGAGTTTGCCTTTCTCCTCGAGGGCGGGGAGAGCGTCGGTCAGGCCCCCGTGGACCTGGGAGCTGCCGGGAATGCGCTCATCGATGCCGATCTACGCCGAAAGCTCGCGACATTCGCCCGGCTGCCCGCGCTCGGCACGCTCCCAGCCCACATTCGGGACCACGTCGAGGAGTGGCAGGCTTTCCTCGCCTCCAACAACCCCGAGTCGGCGGTGCCGCGCTTCTACGACGAGGAAGTCTCGGGTGGCCTGCGCGAACAAGTCCTCCGTCTCCTCGTCGTCAAGTGTCTGCGCCCGGACCGCATCGACCAGGCCATGGTGCACCTGGTGAACCAAGTCTTTGCGAACGATGTCCTGTCCGAGTCTGCATACGATTTGCAGGCCATTGTGACCGAGGAGTTGGCCCCGACGACGCCCATTGCGCTGTGCTCTGTGCCCGGCTTCGACGCAAGCTACCGCGTCGACTCGCTGGTCAAGACGATGAATGTCAAGTGCACGTCCATTGCCATGGGCTCGCAAGAAGGGTTTGCCTTGGCCGACCAGGCCATTGCTACGGGCGCACGCAATGGCAAGTGGGTGCTGCTCAAGAATGTGCACCTGGCGCCATCGTGGCTGTCCCAGCTGGAAAAGAAGCTCTCGGGCCTGAACCCGAACCGTGACTTCCGCCTCTTTCTCACCTGCGAGACGAACCCTGTGATCCCCGTCAATTTCCTGCGTGCCAGCCGCATCCTCATGAACGAGCCTCCGCCAGGCCTCAAAGCATCGATGCTCGACCTGCTCCGCGGTCTGCCGCAAGCCAGGCTCCAACGCAGCCCCGCCGAGGCCACGCGGCTGTTTTTCCTCCTCGCCTTTTTCCACGCCACGGTCACGGAGCGTCTGCGGTACACTCCGCTGGGCTGGAGCAAAGCATTCGAGTTCAACGATTCGGACGCCGAGGCTGCGCTCAACACCATCGAGGCGTGGCTGGCGCGCGTGGCAAAGGGCCGTGCCAACGTCGACCCGGCGTCGATGCCCTGGGAGGCGCTGCGCTCCCTGATCAAAGAGGCCATCTACGGCGGCAAGATTGACAATGACGCGGACCAGCTGCTCCTCGACTCGTTCGTAGATGGGATTTTTACACCGCAGGCGTATGAGCAGACGTTCCGCCTGGTCGACGACGAGGAGGAGCCCCTCCTTGCACCCGACGGGACGAGGATGGACCAGTTCCTAGCGTGGGTCAACAAGCTGCCCGAGCAGCAGCCGCCGAGATGGCTCGCGCTCCCGCCGACGGCCGAGCATGTCATTGCCACGGCGCAGGGAGCCAGGCTGCTCAACAAGCTTGTCAAGATGCGGCAGCTGGCAGATGATGATACGGGTGGGGAGGGTGCGGGCGGGGAGGCGTCGTCGTCGTCGTCGTCGTCAGCCATGCCGGGTAGCGACGGTGCCAGCGCGAGAGCAAGCGCAGAGTCTCAACCCGCTTGGATGCGTGCGCTCCGGCAAAACGCCACCGAGTGGCTAGCGGCACTACCGCAGGAGCTGCTCCGCTTGCCCACGGATGCAGGGAGCATCACCGACCCACTCTACCGCTTTTGGGCGCGCGAGCACCAGACGGGTGCCGGTCTGTTACGCACGGTGCGCACCGACCTCAAGGAAGTCATCGACGTGTGCAAGGGCGAGGCGCGCCAGACGAATCATAACCGCGCGCTGCTGAGCGACCTACCCAAGGGTATTATCCCCTCTTCCTGGCGACGGTATTCCGCGCCAAAGAGCATGTCCCTCAGTCTGTGGATCTCCGACTTTGCGCGGCGCCTCGCGCAGCTCGAGACCGTCACGAAGCAAGTCGGTGGTGGTGGTGGTGGTGGTGGTGCGTCGTCGTCGTCGTCTTCGTCGCCATTCGACCACCTCTCCGTGACACTTGGCTTGCTCTTCTCGCCCGGTGCGTACCTCACTGCGACGCGCCAGGCCGTAGCGCACCGCACAAAAGTCAGCTTGGACAACCTCGAGTTGGAGCTGCGGGTGAACGCTGGCTCCGGCACGGGTGAAGGCACAGGCGACGCGGAAGGCGGCGGCGGCGGCGGCGGCGGGTTCATCCTAGAAGGACTGCGGCTCGAAGGCGCACAATGGAAGCAGGACCGCCTCGTCCTGAATGACGGGCACTCCGTCGCGCTTGAACCTTCGTCCCTCGTTTGGTCTGCGCGGGCGCTGAACCGCGCTGCGCCCGCAGGGGGAGCTGGAGCCGGAGCCGGAGCGGGAGGGAAAGACGCAAAGGTGCCGCTGACAGTGTACCTCAATGCCGATCGCTCGACGATGCTGTTTAGTACGCGGCTGGCTGCAGAGGAGGGATTGACCAGTGCAAAGGCTGCGCAGAGGGCCGTGGCTATTCGTGCTGCTTGAGTGGACGGGGCGGGGCGGGACGGCGCGGTGAGGTGAGGTGGGACTTTGAGCCTGGACGCTTGTCTGATGTCCGTTGGAGAGGGGATGCGTGTAACGGTGCCGCTTTCCCTACCTGCTTGCTTGCTTGTAATCGTAGATACTTTTCTCTTGACTCTCGTAGTGGTAGTGTTCGAGTGAGGTGGGGAGGTGTGCTGTGTGCGCTGTGAGTGAGTGGCTTCTTCTGTCGGCCTCCACCGCCGCGCGCGAAGCTCTCCATGCCATGCCATGCCGGCGGTACGGCGCGAATTCCTAAAACGACGTCGATTCCATGTGGGTGATTGGTTCTCTTCTATTGTACAATAGGATTGCGAGCACATTGTACCACCCCCAACTACCTCTTCCCTACCCTTCAGACACACAAACACACACACACACACAACGACACCTCGGCTCGGCTCAGCTCACTCTCACTTTCATGGTCCTCTTCTTCAAGTCCAGTGCGGTGGACCCGCCCGTTACGATTTACATGGGCAAAGATAAATTTGAGAATGAGGATCTGATCAAGTATGGGTTTGGGGAGGATGTGTGGTTTCATGTGGATAAGGTGCGTTTCGTTGGAAGCTCAACGCTCAACGCTGAGGCTTGCGGCTTGCGGCTTGCGGTGGGGTGTTGGCTCACCTCGCCTCCCTCCCCCCACCGCTACGGCCCCACCCGCAGCTCTCCTCGGCCCACGTCTACCTCCGCATGCCCCGCTCCATGACGTGGGACAAGATCCCTACGCCGCTGCTGGAGGATCTGGGCCAGCTGACCAAGGCGAATTCCATCGAGGGAAATAAGAAGAAGAATGTTACGATTATTTATACGCCGTGGAGTAATATCAAGGTGCGTTGTGTTGCGTGCGTGTATGCGCGGAAGAGAACCAGCGCCGGGACTAAACAACCACATCCACGTATACCCCGATAGAAAACCGGAGATATGGCAACGGGCACAGTGACGTTCCACAACGAGACGATTGTCCGGCGGCACCTCGTACGCGAGAGGGAGAATGCCGTGGTGCGGCGCTTGGAAAAGACAAAGGAGGAGGTACAGGTTGATCATGAGGCGGTGCGGCAGGAGAGGCAGCGCGAAGTCGGGAGGGAGAAGAAGATGAAGGCTACGGAGGAGGTGAGTTTGCGGAGAAGCAGGTGGCGAGTGGCGAGCGTTGCGAAGACGAGGTGAGCTGATGAATCGTCACTGCAATACCTCGTCGAACCGCCCCGCCCCGCAGCGCAACGCTAGGTTAGAGTTGGAGAGGGCGCGCGAAGCCGAGCGCAAAGCTAGAGATTATTCGCCTTGTGAGTGCCGCCCATGCCCTGCCATGTACTCTTTTGTGCTACTCAGTCACACCGCCGAAAACACCGAGTAAAGACTACCGATCGATCTTTCTGCATCGATGCTTCTCGCCGCCCTCTGCGATTGCTTCCGCTCCCGGCCCTTAGGCTCGACTCTACCTGAGTCGGCTCGTAATGGGCGCATACAGTGTTCTTCCCCGTCTCTGCGAGCTTCTGCTTACGCCATCGGCCCATTCTTTTACCTTTGATCCTTTTACTTTTCATCAACCTCGATCGCGCTGCCGTCCATCCCGCAGTATACTCTTCGGAAGCCATTGCCCGTGCCAAGCGCGAAAAGGAGATCGAAGCCAGGCTTAACGGTCGGAATGCCAGCAACGAGCAAGGCGACGAAGGAAATGATAGTGATGGGGATAGTGTCGGGAGTTTCATGTAGGAGAGCAAAGAGTAATGCTAAATACAGGTATATAAAGCGGGCATGTTGAGGAGTCGGCTCGTCACTTCGCCGCCCGCCCTCCCGCATACAGAGAACTCCCACCTTGCCTTCTCCTCCTTGATGAAATCCGCACCCCTCTGACACTTATCCATCTCTTACTCTCTGCGCAATCTGCTCGCGCAGCAGACATCGCAACTCGCTTCGTCCTCCCCTCGACACGCCGACACGCCTCTTACCATGCCCAAACCTTCTGCGCCACTTGGGCATAATGCCCCCGCCCTCGCGCCCCCTCACGCAGTGACAGCTACCGTCGCGGGGATCCTGCAGACGTTCGAGGTCCCGCCTAGCGCATACGAGGTCGTCGGACCGACAGCAGCGGGTAGCACGGTCGCCCGGGAGCGCGAGACGGAACCTCAAACACAAACGTCCAGGGGAATATGCCGCGGTGCCGTAGTAGAAGTTGAGGTTCTTGCTGCGCTTCCAAGCAAGCATAAGCTTGGCAAGCGCCGGCGAAGAGTTGAGCTGCGCACGCAGCGAGAGGTGAAACTCATTTATGTCGTCGAGGCGCAGATCGTGGAGGAGGAGGACGGTTGGATCGGATTGGAGTTGCTGCGCGGGAGGGATGTCCTTGGTCGGGGAGAAGAGGCCGGGGCGATGTACCTGACAGGTAAGATGAGCTCCGCCGGTCTTTCGCTGAATGAGGGGACATTGCCTGACCGCGCAGTTCGATCCTCGACGCTGACTCCAACAGGGAACGAGGTTTCATTTGCTTCAAGGAGCGTCACCTCGACGGTCGACAAGTCCACCCTGCGCATCGATACTTACCACGACGGGGAGGTAGGTCCCGTCTGGATCAGGCTGCCAGGGGATTGGGCTGCCCGTGTGCAAGCTCGGGGCATGAAGGCTGCGCGGGAGATGGTCAGACTGCTCCGCGGGGCGTACATTCCTGGCGGCGATGCGAAGCCGGACGAGCGGGGCCTGTGCGTCTACCACGTCGGTGGCAAGCGCCCCAAAGCGCAGGTCCAGCTGAACGGCGAGCTGCTGCACAAGAACTGCGTCGTCCTCCTCGAGGACGTGCGAGCGCCAACGAGCGGCAATAGCACTAGCCGCAGCTCCAACCCACCGCTGCTGACCGTCGCCCAGGTTACCAAGATCGACACGGTTCGATCGCAAGGTGATCCCGGCGCGATTATCTGGCTGCGGACGCTTGCGCGCGGGTCGTCCCCCACGTGGAAGGACTCGCAGCAGCTCGTCTTGGACACCCGCTCCCTTACGCCCTTTGTCTTTGACCCTGCCGTGCACAAGATGCTGCGCAGGGGTACGATGTTCTCCTTCCCCTCCCGCGAGGCTGCCACTCGCATCGGCGGGGGGCGGGGGGCGCACCTTCTCAGCCCGGAGAGCAAGGAGGGGGCCATGATGAGGGACATTCGGCTGCACCCGGACGCGTTCTGGACGTGTGAGCCGTTGTTGGAGACGTGCGGGGAGTGCTGCAAGCTGTGGGTCGAGGAGAGGGACAGGGAGGGTAAGGCGTTGAAGGAGAGCGTGCGGGCGATGGACCTCTTTGCGGGTGCGGGTTGTTTCTCCCTGGGCTTGTCCCGGGCGGGTAACATCAAGGGTGAGTGGCGTGGTCGTGCGCACAGAGGCGAGAGTTCCAGCTGACCAGTTCTCTTTTCTTTCGGCTCCCTCCGCAGCGGAGTGGGCAGTTGAACTGGACGAACACGCCGCCGCGGCATTCAAGGCATGCCACCCTCACGCCACCGTCTTTCAGGACAACGCCTCGGACGTGCTGCGCAACTTCTTTGGCGCCTCTGCCCGCCCCTCCATGCCCACCCGCGGGGAAGTCGACCTCCTCGTCGCCGGTCCGCCCTGCCAAGGCTTCAGCGGCATGAACACCAAGCGCAAGCCCGACGACCCGCGGAACATGCTGGTGGGCGTCACCCTCTCCTTCGTCGAGGCGCTCCGCCCGCGCTACGTCCTCATAGAGAACGTAGAAGGGATTCTCTGGCCGACGCGCACCCTAGGGACCGAGACGCAGGGTTTCGCCAAGCTCGTTGTCCTCGCGCTGCGGCGGATAGGATACTCGGTGCGCATCGCCCTGCTGCAGGCTGCGGCGTACGGCGCTGCCCAGCGTCGCGTACGGACGCTCTTCCTCGCTGTGCTGGACGGGGAAGGACGCTCCCTCCCGCTGCTTCCTGTGCCATCGCACCGCCTCCCCGACGACGCACAGGAGCCGCACCGCGTGAAGCTCCACCCCGACGCCGGCACCCAAGCCCAGGTCCACCCGCGCGTCTACAAGTCCCCCGTCCCCACCAGTCTCGCGGCAGCCCACCCTTTCATAAGCTTCAGTGATGCCTGCGGGGACTTACCCCCCTGGGACTGGCAAGACCCGCACATCCTGTACGGCGAGGTCAGCCCCATTGACAAGGAGAAGCGCAAGCGTTTGGCGAGGGGGATCCCGGCTGTGCAGTGGAGGAGTGGGGCACCTGCCGGAGGGGCGAGGCAGGCTTACCCCTGTGCGCCGAGGACGCCGTACCAGGCGGAGATGAGGGAGAAGGGGAAGGTGGGTGAATGAAGTTGAGAGGATACGAGGCTGCGAGGACGCACGACTGACATGCGATACCACCCCACTCCACCCCTCACCGACCCGACCCGCGACGCAGCGTTTCGTGCGACAGCACCAAACGCCCTTCCCCATGGACGCCGGTACAGCAGAACTAATCTGCAACATCCCCCTCTGGGCAGGAGCAAACCACTCTGACCTTCGTGGGGATTACGTCGGGAAGCCTGGTATGGAGAAGGTCGCACTCTCCGTTGAGCGCTCGCTGTGGGACCCCGAGCGGAGTACGCTCTTATTTGGGAGTTATCGGGGGTGTTACTCCCGTGTGGGGGAGGGGGACTGTCTGTGAGTACCTATATAGCGGATGAGCGAGGCAGCGAAAGCGTGAATGAAGAGAGGCGCTGACTCCTAACTATCGCTATCGCCCACACCACACACAGACCCATGTCATTTACGATCCTCAACCCCGCCTCACGCACAGGCGGCGTCCTCCACCCAACGCAACATCGACCGCTCTCCACGCGGGAGTCTGCTCGTAGTCAGGGGATACCCGATTGGGTGGGGTTCGGGTGGCGCTCCTCGGCGGGTGCGGGAGGGAGTGCGGTCGAGGAGAAGAAGGGGAAGGAGAAGGAAGAGAAAGAGGACGAGCGCACCCGTGACTTTTTGGTTCACGCCCAGCGCTTCATTGGGAATGCGGTGCCTGTTCCGTTGGGGGTTGTACTGGGGAGGGCGGTGTTGCGGAGTGTGGCACGCGCGGGGCGAGGTGGTGTAGTCTGAGCCGAGTCGGCTGGTGAGGGGTTGGTGGATGCGATACGATGGAATGGAATTGCACACTACAAAAGTCACGCCGTCATGCGCAGTCGCTCGCAATTGCAGGATAAGTTGATGAGATTAGTCTATAGTACTATGAGTACGCTGCCGACGCCACGCCTAGTACGCCTCTGCCCATCCATTCTTCCTGGAGTCACTAGCAGCGCGTACGCTCCTCTCTCCACTCTGACCGTCGCGCACGACCTGCACACCCTGAACGACAGCAAACCCAACATTGACGTCCGTCTCTGCGAGTTCATGCCCCTTTTGCCTAAGACTCTCCCTGACGACTGCGATGCGCGGGTCCTCTCCATCCCGCAGCGTCGTCTCGACTGCTACCTGATTAGGCAAGAGCTGATGATGGATGCGCGGGTGTTCAATCGCCGCACTGATATTCATCCCCCTTTCGAGGTTGAGCAGTGCCTGGAGGACACTCGTAGGTATGCGACTGCCCCCCGCTCCGCCGAGGAGGACCTGCATCTCCCCCGAGGGACTCTCGATGATCAAGGGGGTGATACTCGACAAGGGGCGTTTACCCGGTGCAGGGTAGTTATAAGGCGAGGGTCGCAGTCCAAAGGCATTGGGTACGCCCGGCGTAGACGTATCGTCCATTTCGTCATTGAAGATGACGCCTGTACGCGCGTCCATCTCCTGCGAACCAAAGATGAGATTTACCGTCGACGTGATTCCCACGGCCATACCGGAGCTATCCACTGCACTGACGTGCGTCGTGCCGTGGTCCTGAGGGACGTCGTACAGCGGGTCGTAGTGCTCCAGCGGGAAGGTCGTGTCGTCGTCTATGGAGGCTAGGACGGAGCGGGCACGCTGCAGCGTGGGGATGCGTGCTACGGCGAGGAGCGCACTGGTATTGAGGAAGGCGGGGTCGCCGAGGCGGGTGCGCGACGCAAAGCCATGCTTCATTGTTTCGATGAGACGGTGTTGCCAGAGTGCGTCGGTGGCGGCGTCGGTGTCGTTGTCGGCGTCTGTCTCGGCCTCGGGACGCCCAGCATACCCCTCGAAACCGAGGAGACGCAGCACATTCATCATCTCGAGGAGGACTGCGCCCGATGTGGGTGCGGGTGTGGTCCATGCTCGTCGTCCACCCGTCCAGACTCCCTGCAAGGCGTTGCGCACCTCGATGCGGTAGTCCCGTAGGTCCTCGAGCGTGAGGATCCCCCCTGCCGCTTGGACTTTCTCCACCATCGACGCGGCAATGTCCCCACTGTAGAATGCTTCGCTGCCTCTTTGTGCGACCTCACGCAACGTCTTTGCATAGGCAGTCCTCCGGATGAGATCCCCCTCTTCGAGGAACCGCCCCGTACGATTATCCATGAAAACCTCTTCCCACTCTGGCTTCCCCGGGATGAACGCCCCAAAGTATCGCAGTCGCCTTGCGAGTTCTCGCCCCACGCGGGCCTCGTCTGCAAGCTCCGCACTGGGCAGTACGACGTCTTCCCAGGGGAGTTTACCCCACCGGCGCCAAATCTCTTCGAGACCGCGCAGCTCGCCGGGTACGCCCACGGCCAGGCCGCCGACTTGACTCAGGCGCGGCGAGGCATGGAACATCTCGGGCGTAGCACCGCGCGGGGCCGTCTCACGGAAGTCGACGGTGGTATGCTCGGCGTCACCACCACTCTGGCTACTGTTACTGCCCGCACGCGGCGCACGTACAAGTGCAAACCCCCCACCGCCAATGCCACTGCTAAACATATTGAGCGTACCTACGCAGAGTGCTGCCCCTACTGCTGCGTCTGCGGCGCTCCCTCCACGCTTGAGGAGATCAACACCCACGGAAGAGCACACGCCATTCTCCGCTGCGACTGCGCCGTGTTTGCCTGAAGCGAGGTGTGCGGGGTTGAGGCGGCCGCGGTAGTCTAGTGTTGGAGAGGAGGACGAGGACGAGGAAAAGTGTCGTGAGAGGAGGAGGAAAAGGAGGAGGAAGAAGAGGGTGAAGAGGAGGGCGACGAGTGAACGTAGGAGAAAGGTGGGGTACTTGTCGGGATGAGAGTCGGGCGAGTTGTCGTCACCGTCGTCATCGCCGTCGTCACCGTGTGCCGAGAGAGTCCGCGTACGGGGGGCAGCAGCAGCGGCAGGGAGGAGGGGAGACGTCTCCCCGTGGCGGCGCGATGTGCGGCTAGTGCGCGACGGCCGGGGCATGGCGTCGATGATGAGATATGGCAAACGCAACACGCACCAACGAGGATGTGGATTGCCGTGGTGGGAAGGAAGAGAAGGTCACGACAGACCAAAATCCTCCGATGGACTCCGTCGCCAATCCCGCCGAAACCATTCCGCGAACGACGGACGAATGACTAAACAACTGCCCGATTCATCGGCTTACTGCACCACGCGTCGGAGATACGCAACGTCGCACGGAGATAAAGCACCGCTAGCACACACACAAGCGTCGAGGGTTCGACTCGCCGCAACGTCGTTGTATTTCCAAGCAGCCTACGCCACGCGCCTTTTACTTCCACTTCCGCACCACCACCACCACCACCACCACCACCACCACCACCACCACCACGACAGCGCAACGCAACGCAACCATGCCCCACAGGTGACCCCCAACCACCGACCATGGCGACACAAGCCTTTCATATCCGCTCGTCCTCACCACGCATCCGTCCAGGCCTCGGCGCGGGTAAGGGCGCACATGAGGCGTACAGCCAAGCGCTGGAATGGGAGTCGTCGACGGGGAGCGTCCAAGCGCGGAATAAGGCTAGGCTTAGGCGGGCGAGGTTCGTAAGGGAGGGGGAGAGGAGTAGGCCTTGGAGTGGGGCGGGGGCGGCGGGGGCGTGGGTGAAAGAGGGCGGGGACGGGGACGGGGATGGGGAGGTACGCGCCAGTCCCAGTCCTCCGACGATAGCTGTCCCAAACCCACCCTCACCCGCACCCACACCCACACCGACGCCCCCTCCGACGCCCCCTCCGACGACGCAGACAATGGCCTCCCTCTACGCGCGCCTCGCCGCGGAGCTGCATCCTCGTACCCGTACAGTCGCAAGCACAGTCATTACTTCGGAATCGGCCATTCAAGCCTCAGCCGCAGCGCCAACCCAAACCCCAGCCGCAGCCCAAGGGACGAGGACGGGGACATCCCGCTGCCCATCATGCCACGCGCCCCTCCCCTCTCCCTGTCCTGCGCCCATCCTCCGCGCACACCTCTCTTCACTTGCGCATCGCCTCGGTAGAGTCCAGTCGGGGTCTGCACCTAGTACGCAGTCTAGTCCTACAGCCAAGGGCGGAGGCAAGGGCAAGGGCAAAACCGGTGGGGAAATCAAAAAGCAAGGGCAAAGCGAGCGAGACGCGCACCCGCACGCACGCCTGCACCTAGACGAAAGGAACAGAGGGTACCGCCTCTTGAGTGGCATGGGCTGGAGGGAGGGTATGGGCGTGGGGAGGAGGGAGTGGGAGTGGGCGCAGGGCGGGGGCGGGGGCGGGGAGGTCATGAGGAAGAGGCGGAGGCCAGTCGAGGGCTTGGAGTACTCGGACTCGGACAAGGCTGACAATCTAGATCAAGCTCAAGCTCAAAATCAGGATCGCCCTGAGCACAGGGAAACCATCCTCCTCCTCTCCAGCTCGAGCTCGAGCTCGAGCTCCAGCTCCAGCGACGACGACGACGCCCCCGCCCCCAACCCCACTGCACGCACGCAGACACGCCCCCGACCCCGCGAGACACCGCACCTCGTCCCACTCAGTGCGACGCTCCAAGCGCAGTTTGATCGTCGGGGGGTTGGGGTTGCGCCGCGTGCGCCTGGGCCTGCCAAGAGGAAGGGGAAGGGCAAGGGCAAGGATAAGAGGACGGACAAGTCAGAGGAGCAGCGGGGTGTTACCGCGCAGAAGGCGGGAAAGCGCCCAGACGCACTTGAGAGGGCTGAGAGGGAGAGGGAGAAATGGAAAGCTATAAGAGCTAGTCTCAAGTGATTGCCCTTTGCCTTTGCCTTGCCTTGCCCTAAACACACTGTACAGTAGAATCACATTGCCCGCCCCGCACACATCACACAGCGTCTTGTAGAATGTCATTCGCACGTTTTTCCAAGTGACAAGCTACAATTCATTTTGGATTGGATGGACGCGCCTCGCCCCGCCCCGCCCCGCCCATGACGGCCACTTCTTGGCCCGGAACAACAGACAAATTACGCCCACTACACCCCACCGCCACGCCACACCCACTAATACTCGAGCTCCATGACCTCATCGCCTTTACCATCCCCCGCACCCACATCCAAATCCTGATAACTCCTCGTCTGGCCACGAGCCGCGCGCGGGTCCAGCGGCCGCGGTGCGGGCGGGAGAGGCGCCGTTGTGGCAGCGTCGGGTGTATCTGCGCCGCTGATACCGCCATTGGATGGCAGTGGCGCCATGGGGAGGGAGGCTGATCCGGGTGTTCGTCCACCCCGATCAGTGCGCTCGCTCACGCTAAGGCTGCCGTTGTGGCGGTTGTGTCCACGGTCCGAGCCCGAGCCTGAGCCCGCGCCCCCACCCAGGGACAAGGGCATCCCAAACGTCATGGGACTCATCATCCCCATACCGGGCATACCCGCCACACCACCAAAGCCCAGGCTGATCGGGAAGCCCGTCACGGCAGGCGTGGGCTGCGTCTGTGCGCCCAAACGCAGGTGAAGGGGCGGGCCAGCCATGGGCGACGCTGCGTCCCCGCCCCCGCCGGCACTGCCACTGCCAAAGTGGATGGGGGGCGGCCCGCCCAAGCGGTCGCTCAGACGCCCACTGCCATTACGCAGAGGCGGAGAGATGGATCGTCGCCGGCTGCCGCCCCGTCCGACGGGAGAGGGCATCGCATCCGCAGAGGAGAACATGCTGCCTAGGCGCATGACGGGGCGACTAGCCGCATCGTATGCGCCTGCGCCTGCGCCCACGCCCGCGTGGTGCCCATTGGCTCGACTGCCTACTCCGCCGCCGCCGCCGCCAGTGGCAGGCAGCGAGCCCGCCAGGGGAGGCATCACCCTCGTGGGGTCGCGCACGTAATTATTGAGGTAGATGATATCCTCCTTGCGGCTGCCCAGCTCCTTTTCGATGAGGTCCTTGTGCTTGTTGCAGACGTGCTTCTGCACAAAGATGAGCGCGCGGAACAGCTTGTCGCACGTCTTCGTCGCGCCCTCTGCACCCGCAGCCGGGTTCGGCACCTCGACGATGCAGCGGTGCTTCTCCTTGTCGTCTTGCCGCGTAAACGGCGTGGCCAGCTCCAGGCAGAGCTTGTCCAGGTCCACGCCGCCGTGCTCTTCAATGTCCAGCGCAGGCGAGCCAATCAGCAGTGCGTGCTTCCGGTCGAGATTCTCCGCCCACTGCTCCTCGCCCATGTTCTGCCCGTCCTCGCCCGTGTCCCGTCCTTCGCGCTCGGCTTCCGTCTCGCCATTCGGGTAGCACCGCCGGAAGTGCGCACGCGCCCTGCGATCCACTTCTTCCGCAAAGTCGCAAATCGTGCTCGAGTAGTAGTCGCAGTTGTACACCTGCCTCAGAAAGTCCAGGTGCAGGTCCAGCGACTTTTTAATCGACTGCCGCAGCGCGTCCTGCTCCTCTTCCGTCGCAAATGTCCGCGTATTGTCGTGAATCTGGAGCAGCACCTCGTCCTCTGTTTCTGCGTCCTCGCCCGGGTAAAAGTAGCGGCGCATGCCCATGTCTTCAAAGACGTGCGTGGCAATCTGCTCGCTGGCGTCCGTCAAGATGGCCGCGCGGTCCTCGTCGTCGAGGTCCCCCTCGTTGGGCCAGAGGACCTGCCTGTCCTCCTTTTCTGCCCACTTGACGACGTCCTTGGCCTGCTTCAGGTCCTTGGCCAGGCGGCGCAGGCTGCCCGATCCCGAGGGGGCCGTGCGGAACTTGACCTGCGCGCCACGCGTGGCAACGTCGAGCTGCAGGCGATTGTCGGTGATGAGGGTGCTGTCCAGCATCTTTGACTTGGCCTCTTGCGCACTGTCCTCATTGTCGAATACAGCCCACGCAATCGCAAAGTAATTCTTGTTGGCGTGCGCCTCGCCAATGGCCAGGTATTGGAAGCCGGAGCAATTGCCCAGCTCTGCCTCGATGTCGCGGCGGGCGAGCGTGGGAGGGATGCGCATGAGCAGCAGTTGATTCGGGCAGGGATCAATGGGCAGGGAATCCGAGGCAATCTTGATGGGCTCGCCTGTGCGCGAAAAGATGGTGTGCATCGACGAGTCTTGGTCATCGCCTCCACCACCACCGCTGCCGTTGGCCTCGGGGGAGTCGGTGCGAGCGCCGAGACGCTTCTTGAGGGGAGCAAAGTGCATGTCCCAGTTGACACCGTCGAGTTTGCCGGCGCGGAGCTCCTGCAGCCATACGCTCTTTTTACCCTTGCGACCCAGACGTCGACGCTGGCGCCTTCGCGCGACCTCTTGCTCCTCCATGCCATACTTTTCGACGAAAAAGGGCGTGTCGCGCTTCTCCTCCCAGAATTTGCGCGTGGAACGCGCCGTGTAGACGGCCTTGTACCTCTTGTACAGGTTGAACATTTCCTGCGTCGAAAGGCTCGAGGTGGATGCCGTGGGGTCCAGACGTGCCTGCCTCTGGCGGTGGACTTGGGCAAACTGCCTAAAGGGAAGCAGAGCGGGGGAATCCAGCGGGTCTGGAATGGGCCCAGCGTCTTCTCCGCGTGCTAGACGACCTCTTTCCCTCTCTCGCTCATGCTCCAGCGATGCTGTCGGGTGGCGTGGGGGCAGGGGAACAGAGCGGGTCAGGCGCTGATGGGAAAGGCAGGGAATCCCATCGTCGTGCACGACTCACGGTAGTCGTCGTAGTAATCATCGGCATACCTGCCGCCGCCACCACCACCACCTGCAGGCGGCGGGTACCTGTCATCGGGGGCAGCGTACCTGTCTCGGTCCCTGCCATATTCGTCTGTATAGCGGGCTGCTCTTGAACCCTCGTATTGGTCCCTGTCCCTCTCCCTCCCGTAGCGGTCATAGCCGCGATCGTACGTGTCACGCTCCGAGGCATATCGACCAGAGTAGGGTGAGCGTGAGCGGTGGCGGTCGTACGAGTCGTGGGGAGATGGCGAGCGGGCTGGCCAGGAGGTGCAGAGGGGTGACGCGTCAGTAGGGAGGCTGGTACATGCGATGGGCAACGCGCACGCTATGCTCACTCTGGTTCTTGTAATAGCTATTCCCGCGGCCGAGGGAGCCGCGGGTATAGTCGGGAGAGCGAGACCTGGCGGGGTAGTCGTAGTCACCACGCCTGGAGAGGGAAGCAGGGGGTGGTGAGCGGTTACGCCTAGGGTGGGCGTAAGGGTCGTCGTCGAGGTAGGACGATGGTCGGTAAGAAGTCATGCTGCGAGGAGGCGGGGATGGGGATGTCGGCGGGGGCAACGAGGAAGAAGGAAAAAGTCTGCGGATGCTACCCAGGTCGAGGGTAGTGAAGGAGGAATCGACGCGATGCGTGGTTGGGTGGCGTCACGAAAAAGGAGAGAAAGAAGAGAACAAGATGTTGGGGGGAAAAAAGGGGGAAAAGAAGATGATGTCGTTGGTAAGCACGTCGGTGGAGGGGTGCAGATGATGACGATGAGGACGGGGCGCGCGGCGACGAGGGCATTGTTCAGGGCTGGGTGGATGAGTAGCAGTGAGAATGTGATGGGTCGTCGCAGGTGGGTATCATTAGGAAGTGAGGGTATGAGGGGTGAATCGGGTGGGGATGATCACGACGGAGGGAGGGTATAGTGGATGGTACTTTGTGGGTATAGGATGAATGATGGGGAAGTGGCGGGGGCGGATGAGGAGGGAGGAAGAGGCTGACATCGAGCATACAGGGTGTGTAATCTAGCCTGACAGCATCGTCGCCATGAATGGGTGGTTACCATGGGTGGGTGGGTGGTTTGAATGAGTGGATGGAGGGTGCGGGATGAGGAGGAGGACGTCGCTTCGGCTTTACATTGTCCTTCTCAAGGTCGATGCAGCAGCATATATGCTACGATGCCGGGATGGGCCGCCATCCGCATGGTAAAGGTCGAGCATGATACGATACGGTGCGATACGATGTGGTGGGGGCAGTGTGGCGCGAGGGGGAAAAGGTAACGAGGACGGATGAGAACTCACCGAAATAGAGTAGGGAACGCGCAGCGGGTGGACGGGCAGACGCGACGGCAGTAAGAGAGTCCAAAGGGTGCGGGTGCAAGTCGTTGGGTCGCAGTGTCGAAGGTGTCGTCGTGTGGCGGTGTGTGTCGCTGTTACCGTGTCGTGCCGTGCCGTGTCGTCTGAACTTGGACTGCCCGTCGTTGCCTTGTTGCTGCCGTTGAGGATCACCTGGGTTCGGAGTCGGGATCAAGGGAAAGGAAGGAGTCTCCACGTCGCCCGTCGCCCACCCCGATCCGCGTCCGCGACCCACGACTGCAAAAGCGGGGCAGAGGGAGCCAAAGGGTGTGACGCGACAAGGGCGAGTCACGTGATCCAGTGGGCGCGTGCCGTGTGACACGCCGTGATTAGTGCGGATCAGGCACGCCATATGCACGCCCCTCGCCCGTGTTGTATTCACGGCATGATACGCATAATCAGGGTTGTTGGTGGGCGTGATTAGTAGGCGGGATTAGTCGGCTTGACCATCGTACGTGGGGCTCCGGGCTCCACTTGGAGGGGGAGGGGCGTCAGTGGGTGGCCCCCTATACAGCATTCCTGTCTTCCTTTCCTGTCCTCCTTCCCTGTCCTCCTTTCCTGTTGCCCATCGCCCGCTCCATTGCATCTCCAACGTCTCCACCATTGTACCCACTCTTTTGTCTCTCTCTCTTCTCTCTTCCTACATTACAACTCTTCACTCTAGAAGGGCATTCACGCACACACGCACGTACGCACGCACGACTCTGACGCCACGACACGACCCCGCCACGACGTACGACTTCCATACCCACTCACCTTGTATCCCTACCTACAACGCCCTCGACGAAGAAGCTTGTAGCCTAGCCTAGCCTCCTTTTCGACCTTATCTGCCTGCCACGCCACCATGTTCCGATCCTCTTCGCCCACCAACTCGCGCGTGGCAAGTCCATCGCCCCGTCAGCGCATCATGTCCTTTCTCGGCGGCAGCAGCGGCAGCGGCGGAGGCAACACACCGTTATCACCACCAGCGCCAGCGCCAGCGCCACCGCCAGCCCAAAGCGATGACCCTGCCATGCCGCCGCATATACCCCAAGAAGCGCCGCTGCCGTCGCCCTCGACGTCGCCATTCCAGCGCAGGCCCTCCCGCACCTTCTCCCGACGCTTCTCCACCTCGTCCAACTCGAGTGCTGGTCCTCCACACTCCCCGCCCACGACGTCCATGCCATTCAAGCGCACACCCTCGTCGGCCAGCATACGCGGACGCTACGGGCCCGGTATTGAAAATGTCCCAGAGCGTGTTGCCTCTCCCTCTTCCAGCCCACGCAGTCCTCGCAGCCCTCGCAGCCCGAGAAAGGACAGCGTGCCCCTCGCGCCCTCGTCGGCATTCCCGACGTCCAGACCCTCGAGCCCCACGAAGCTGTCGGGGCTGTCGTCTTCACCCTTTGCCACGTCTTCTAGACCCTCGAGTCCCACCAAGGCGCCGATGCCATTTGGCAGCCCTACCAAGGCGTCTTCACCCCTTGTCCCTACCTCGTCTCGATCAACAAGCCCCACAAAGGCCTTTTCGCCTCTCGCACCCGCTTCTTCCCGACCGTCGAGCCCTACCAAGGGTTCCACGCCTTTTACGCAGCCCTCCAGCCCGACGAAAAAGGCGCGTGCCATCTTCTTTGGTGCCGGTCCCTTCGGCCGCAGCCGCAAGACGTCTACGGGCGACGGCACCATTTCTACCTCTACCTCGTCCCGCCCTTCCAGCCCCGTCAAGGAAATGCAGTCGCCGCAAATGGACCCGCAGCAGTCGTACCCCCCACGCCCATCATCCCCACGCAAGCGCGTCGTAGACAAGTCGATGATTGGCCTTCCTACCAACTTCAAGCACACCTCGGGCGGCACCTCGTCGCCGGCATTCAACAATGCCATTCAGCTGTCTGGCCTAGAGTCACCCGCTGACCCCAGTTCCCCACCGTTTGTGGGTGCCCACCTCGCCCGTAATATGAGTGGGCGCGTGGGCGTGTCCATCGGATCCCCCGCTCGGCCATCATCCCCCGCCGCCGACGCCGCTTTGCAGGATAATCTCGCCGAGATTCACTCGGCGCTCAATGGCGACTTTTCCAAGGAGTTTCCCAATCCCTGGAACAGCGCCAATGCTGCCTCCTATGTCGATCCTGCCGACGCCCAAGCTGACACGAGCGTCAGTCACAGCGCAGACACCGACGCAGACGACAGCCTCGCCGCCACGTCATCGTCGTACGACTACAGCCGCCTCGATACCGTCAAGGAGGTGCCCAGCGGCTTCATCCAGCGCTTCGAAAAGGCCGGCGAGGCACTGGGTAGCGGCGTTGTGGGCACCCCGCGTGCAGACGCACGCTGGCTCTTCACCGGCCGGGGCGGTCGCGACGGCCTGCCCGAGTCCGAGATGGAGACGTTTCCGTCCTTTGACCCGCAGGCGTCGCCCGTCATTAGCAAGGATACGCCCAGTGTCTTGCGCCCCGGAGCTGCGTCTCCATCGATGCCTCCGTCGTCGTCGCCAACGTTGCCGGCCCCCTCGACGATTGCAGCCGTCCCGCTTTGGCCCTCGTCCCGCGCGGCACTCGGCCCAAACGCTACGGCCACGACATTGGTCGCGGTAAACGCCGCTGCACCCGCGCCACTCAAGCGCAACTACCCGCGGTCTGGCTCACCCAGCAAGGGCCGGCTGGCCGGCAGTGGCAGTAGTGGTGCTGGGAGCATGACTCCGAGCACCAGCACGGGTGCCGCCTCATTGCCGCCGAGCTCTAGCGTCGATTCCAGCGTCAGCAGCGGCGGAGGATCTAGCAGAGACGCACCTGCACCTGCACCAGCACCGGCACCGGCACCTCCCCGCACAGCCTCACCCCCACTGCCCCTCTCTCCAGGCTCACCCTCACCCTCCTCGCCAGTAAGGCGCGCCCGGCGGAAGCCCGTTCCTTCTGTGCAGGCGGGCAGCACGCAAGGAGACGGCGATGCCAGTGTCAGTGCGGATGCGGATGCGGATGTGCACGCCATTCCGTCACTGCAGCCCCTGCGCATCTCGAATCCCGACCCGGAGCCCACTGGGGCCGACCCTGCCCCTGAGCCTGAGCTCGAGGCTACCCCAGCTGCCACTGCCACTACAAGTGCCACTGCCACTTCACCTGCAGCCCCACCACAAGCGCAAAACTGGACGGCAACCCTCGCGGAAATCACGTCTGCGCTGGCCCTCCCCTCCCTAGACGAGGGTGGCGTACTACCCCACACGGGCGCAGGTGCGGGTACGGGCGCGAATCCCTTGCCCGTTCCACCCAAGGTAGACTACGAGGATGTACTGCGACGCGTGGCGCAGATGAAGGAGGAGGGCGAGGAGTTGCCTGTTGGAGGGAGGTGGGCCGAGGGGCGGGGTGACTAAGGGGATTAGATTAGGTAAGGGCAGCCTGTTCTATTTCTTCTACTACTACTGGGATGCAGCGCTACCTCAATGTCACGTCCATTCTTTCGATGGGATTCTCCGCACGTGAGGTTACTTCACGGACCGCCTCTTGCGCTCGAACAGTGGCCCTCGGAACGGTACGCGTAGGATACTCCCCCCTCCTCGGTCCGTCCAGCTCCGACCTCAGCCCCAGCTCTATCTCCACAAAGCGTACCGTGCCGCCGCCGCCGCCGCCGTTGTCGTACTGGACCCTCGAGTGGAGTTAGAATGGTACGGGCCGGTTGTCAGCCAGCATCAGCCATGAACAATAGACTCTCATGCGCCCTGTACAACCTACTCACCGCTCACCTTTACTCAAAGTCAACGTACACCTCCCCTCTTCCCTGCACCTCACCCCCGCCCTCGCCCCTCGCCCTCGCCCTCGCTCAAATCCCTCCGATGCCCAAACAACTTCTTCCCCCATAATGGCGCCGTCCCAAGAACAGCCACCACACCCATTGCCTGATTGATACCCTTGCGCCTGTCGGACGTCAGTTCCCACCGGCCTGGCTGGGGATTAGCATTAGCATTAGTATTGCCACTTCCAGTGGGAGCGCCAGCGCCAGCGGGAGCGGGAGCGTGCACCGGCGCCGGATTCGGACCGTGCCCGAGTTCGAGGTCGTGCTCTTGGGCATGTGCGGGGACGTGCGGCGCAGGCGCAGCCGCGGGAGCAGTAGCAGTGCCGGATGAGCTCGACACTGCGCCTGCGCCCGAGCTGGACCCGGGTCGTTTAGGCCACCACCGCTTAGACGGGAGGACGGCCGAGGGGTGCTTCTCGAGGGTTGCGGGTGCGCCAGCGCAGAAGATTATAAGGACGTTGAAGAGGGCGAGTGTGAGGAGGAGCACGAGGGGGCGGACGTTGCCGCGCTGGAGTGATCTCATGCTACGCTGCGGTGCGGTGCAGTGCGGCGCGACGGCGGATGAAAGCAAACGAGACGGGAAAGAAGAAAGATCGAAAGTCGATAGAGGGCCAGCTCCTTGACTTTTGATGAGACGATGGGCGACGACGTCAATGAGGCGGTGAAGAAGTAGTATGTGGCGAGAAGGTGGCGAGAAGAAAACAAAGGGCAGGTCAGGTCAGCGCCGTAAGCTCGCGCCGGGGCGGGGCGGGGCGGGGTGCGAATCGCGAAATGGGAGGGGGCATCTTTATACCAGCGCAACGGGACCTGCCGGGCCGTGAGCAAGCGATTCTACCCTCTCCCCTCCTCCTTTGCTCTTTGCCAACAATTTATCTGCGGGAAATCTTCATGTTGCGCGCTGCGCCCGCCACGCCATGGGCGTCGGGCGTACCACTTCGCCGCACTCGCAATCGACCGGACGGGGCACAAGCGACGTCTCACTAGACTAACCCCACTGGAACCTCAATGGAGCTCAGAGGCAAAGCTCGCCGTCAACATCAGCTATCCGACGTCCGCAACATTACCGCACCGAACTCCTCCGACTCATGCTCATCTCCTCTCCTCTACTCTACCCAAACTCGACGTACACCTCCCCGTCCTCATCCCCATCCCCATCCCTCCGATGTCCAATCATCTTCTTCCCCCAAAATGGCGCCGACACAACAACAGCCACCAGACCCATTCCCTGCCTGAGTCTCCTGCTCTTCTCGGGCGTGGGTTCCCAGCGGCCTGGCTGGGCATTGGCATTCGCATTGGCATTAGAGCGTTGCTGTGCAAGAGCGGGGGCGGGAGCGTGCTCAGGCGTCGGATTCGGACCGTGCCCAAGCTCGAGGTCGTGCTCCTGAGCGTGTGCGGGAACGCGCGTACCAGGCGCGGTCGAGGGGGGGCCTCCTTGTATTGCGGTGGTAGATGAGCCTGCACCTGCACCCGAGCCTGAGCCGGAGCCGGGTCTTTTAGGCCACCAGCGCTTCGACGCGGAGACGGGGACGGAGGCGGCAGAGGGGTGGCTCTCGAATGGTGCGGGTGCGCCAGCGCAGGGAGTCACGAGGACATTGCTGAGGAGGAGCAGGAGTGTGAACGTGAGGAGCACCACGGTTCTGAGGGTGCGGTGGCTGTGCTGGGAGGGTTTATGGACCTTCATGCTGCGGTGCGAGGAGCCAGCTCCTTGACGCGGCCCGCGTCCCTAACTCGACGAGGCGTGTGAGAAATAGTAGTAAAAGTTGCGCGAGGAAAAGAATGTGAAGTGAAGATAGTCACACTCAGTGTATTGATATCGTCGTGGGCGGGCGGTCGGGCGGGGCAGCCCCATATCTTCTAGGTTGGAGGTACCAGCGCGTCGCGGAAGTCGTACGCGCCAGAGGTCCGAGTTTCAATATCAATAAAGCAGCAATTGCTTGTACCTACTCCGGGTTTGGGATTGGGTTTCATTCCAAGCGTTGCGCCCATTCCGTAAGTATCGTGGGCGTCAAACCTAATGGGATGCCGCAATAGCAATCACAAATCGGGGCGCGCAAGGCCGGCTCCTTTCGTTATCTCATTTCATAAGCACAGCTGGAAAGCAGTAGGTAGCGGTTGCTGCCGCGGCACTTCTTTTCCTCGAAAGACAAGACGGACAGAGGTGTAGTCTTCAATGACCTTGTGCCGGCTGGACTTACGGCCCCGCTACAAAGAGATGGGAAGAGACGATGTAAGGAGGCAATGCCGCGCCTCGATGGGATGGGCTTGAATTGGCGTGTCGACAAGGCGCATCGACAAGGCGCATCGACAAGGCGCGTCGACAAGAAAGAAAGAAGAGAGCAAGGGACGCCCGCCCACTCAATCCTTTGTCGATGCTTGAGACTGCACAGCACACACTCGTCTCCGGCCTCGGCCACACACCGCGCTCCCTGAACCTGACCTATCGCCGCCTTTGCCGCTACCGCCCTTGTCCTGGGTAGCTCAGCTAGAACTGGAGGAACGGGCCGCGTGGGCGTGGGCGTCAGCAGTGCTTCTCCAGTCACGGCAGGCGACTCTTTCACCCTGCGAACTCACCTCTTGCCCAACCTCACGCCTCGTCGAAATCGACCCGAACGTACTTCTCCTCTGCCTCGCCCCTCTTACGATTCCCAATCAACTTGGGCCCCCAGTACGGCGACGTGGCCGCAAGGAGCGAGGCTCCAATCGCCATCTTCTTCGTATTGCCTGGGAGGAGAGCATGGTACGCCCTGCTCCGCTCGCCTTCGCTGCTGCTACTGCTGCTACTGCTGCTACTGCTGGTCCGAGAGAGACCGGGAGATTCCACTAGGTAGCGCGTAGGACCGGCATTTTCCGGAACAGCGGGACGGGAAGGCCCCGCGGCGGGTTCGATTTCGTGTGTCGAGGAGTGCGCCGGGCGGTGCTGCTGCGTCATTTCTATCTCTTGAGTGTGGTGCGGTTGGGCGGAAGCGTGTTCTCCGTGTGCGCTCGTGCTGGCTGCGCCCGAGCCCGAGCCCGAACCGGAACCACGAAGTTTGCCCAACAGGCGCTTCTTCACGGGGATGGAGCCGCCGACGGCGCCGCCAGGGGGAACGTCGAGGGGTATGCCGGCGGCGAGGAGGGCATTGAGGAGCGTGAGGAGCGCGAGGAGCGCCGCGAAGCTCGTTTTGGTTTTGACGCTGTGGGGTTTCATGGCGCTTGCAAGTGCAATTGGTGTACAGCAAAGGAGGCTTAAAAAGCCGAAGAAGAAGGAGGAGGAGGAGGAGAAAGTAAAAGAAAAAGAGGGATGACGAGAGAGAAGAAAGAAAATCGAAATGCCAAAAAAGAAAAAGACAAAGACAAAGGAGCCAGCTCCTTGACTCTGACGGGGTCCGTGAAGAAGTGGTAAAAGACCGACGCTACAGTACAGTGCGTCGGTTTTGCGCTAGGCGAAACTGAAAGGAGGAAGAAGTGGCGACAGGCAGGCAGGTAACAAGGTACGTCGAAGAGCGAGGCCGGACAGCAGCTCCATCTTATATCATCGAGCATTGCCCTACCGCTCGCGTTCCGCTCGCGTCGGGCACGGGGCATGGGAAAGCAAGCATTGCTCTTCGCATTCGCATGGTGAACAGCAATTAGCGCAGAGGCGGAACTTGCACTTTTGGCGCCCCGGCGGCGTAGGGCGGCCAAGGGCGCAATCCCAAGCGCCAGTGCACTCGGGGGGAGCGGAAGTGCTGCGGAAGAGGCACCGGCGGGCGGGCGGTCGTGCTGGTGATAGCGTCGCGATGCAGCTTGCTCATGCTGCACGTAGATAGGTGCCAATTCCATGCCTTCGTCCTGCTTACCACTTGCGCCCTTTGTCGTCGCCCTCGTCCTTGGGGCAAGTCGGCAAATGATGCCGCCCGCCGCCGGCTACTGCGTGACTAATAGCACACAGCGGCAGAGCGTCCCGTGCTGCTGCCCAATGCACAATCCATCGGAGGTTGAAGAGTCGCTCCCACGACGTTAGCGCACGACACAGCCAAGCCCCGGTGCTTGCCCACGGCTCGCTGCGTATTACCTAAGTAGGTACCTAGGTCACCGCCACCCGCCGCCCACCATTCGCCGTTCCCTTGCCTTTGCGGCCTTTGAGCCAGCACGTAGGAGCGGCAACCTTGCTTCGAGAGCGGGGCGGCATTTGCTTACCGGTAACGGCCGTTGCGTACCGGCAAGGGCCGTGCACTGGGCTGTTCCTGCTTGCTATAAGAAGCAGCGCGCCACCCTCGCCCCGCTCCCTAGCCTCGATCTGATCTACCCGCTGCACTTGTCCCCGTTTCTCTCTACTTCTACGACTCGCTCCCTGAGGGTCAAGGAGCTGGCTCCTTCTCTGCTTTGTTCTTTCTTTTTCGTTCTGGGTCTGCAAGCAAAGACTTGCGCACACACTGCAGCTAGAGGCCGCACCCCAACTGCACCATGAAGTTCCACCACCCCATCACCAGCACCATCCTGGTCCTTCTCCCACTACTCAACAGCGTCCTCTGCGGCGCCGCACCCGTCCAGTACGCTGCCTCTGCCTCTGCGGCCAACGACTCGCCCCACGTGGCACTACCCCGACGCGGATGGTTCAAGCAACGGCCTGCCTCATCGAGCACGGCGGATGACGTCGAGATGCAGCCCCTGAGGCCGAATGCACACGATCAGACACACGATCTCGAAGCGGGGCATGTCAGACCCGGTCAAACACCGGCTACTGCCCATGCGCCCGCCTCCGCGCCCGCCCCCGCCACCGGGAACGGCAACGGAAACGCGAACGGGAATGGGAACCACGCCCAGCCGACAGGACAGCAGCCCACGGGGCCCCGAGCCGCCCTGGAGCGCCTCACGGAGCCGACGTACAAGCATGCATTGGCGGGTATGGCCCTGATTGGGACGGCGCCGCTTTGGGGACCCAAGTTGTTTGGGCATAGGAGGGATGAGGGCGAGAAAGGCCGAGGGGAGGTGGAGGTTGAGTTCGCATAGGGGAGAGGAGAAAGGTAAGTTGGGAAGGCAGCCTTGGGGACCGAAAGGACAGTGCGCGATCAATAAGGGACCGCTCCGCTGGACGGAGATGGCCGACGGCGGACGAGATGGTTGTGTCTATCGCGTCTTCGTCAAGAATGTCATGGATTCCCCGTCACGGCCAGCCTCGTGCCCGTCGCCAATGGCTACGAAGGTTTCAAATTGTTTGTTGCTTTGACGGACACGGACGGCAGTGAGCTAGCTCAACGACCAGCAGGTGCCCGACGGGCGACGGAAAGGAAATGACAGGATGGAGCAGTTCTTATAGTACACAGACATCGGTTCAGGTGATTCAGATTTGCTTGCTCTTGTTAAGAAAGACTATGTACAATAGCCAAGGAGCTCAAGGAAGAGTAAACGCAGCGCCAGGCGAGTGGGCTGGCGTAGAATCACGTGACATTGGAACGTCAACAGCCCGCCCTAGTGTTGCGACCTTGAATTGCGGTCACGGCCTTAAATTGCACAAATGACGCCAACGAAGCGCGCTCGGCTTGCAAATTCCAGTCCAGACGGAAGTCGATCTCGGACTCGAGCGCCTGGCGACCCAGCGAGGAGGCTTGCTTTCACCTAACCGCGTCGCGTCACGGGAATTGTATAAAAGCGCGAGGGTCTCCCGCCCGATGCCCCCCCTCCCGCCCCCGCGCTCCTCTTTGCACACGCCACGATACCCAACCCAAGCCGGTCTTTGTGTCACTCTTACTACTTCTTCTTCGCACAGCGAACAACATTTTCAAGGAGCTGGCTCCCTATTTTACTTCCGATTTTGTTTGGCGCACACACGGCACTTACAAGCCGTGACGGCCTCGCAACGGCCTCGCATCTGCCTCGCGACCGCAGCCAAAACCCCAGCATGAAGGTCTACGGCAGCAGTACCAGCGCGCTGGTAGCGCTCCTCCCACTCCTCAATGCCCTCCTCACTGGCGCTGCCCCCATTGCCGAGCACGCCCACTCCGAGCCTCCTGCAAATGGACCGGACCTTTCCAAGCGCATGTTGTCCAAGCTGCGCGGCTCCAGCTCCAGCTCGTCGAGTCCACACGCCCAGGCCCAGGCCCACGTCCCCCCACACGCTCAAGATCATGATCTCGAGATGGGGTATGGGCCGGGAAACATAGCGGCCACGCCCCCTGGCAGTACAACGCATTCGTCGCCCGATCACATCACCTCTCACCAAGGAAGTCACAGTCCAGCCGATACTATGCCGCATACTCCTTCCCCCGGTTCCGGGAATCATCAGCAGGCCCTTGCCGCCCACGCCGCTGCCCCTGCCGACAACAGGCCAGATACCTTGCGCGAGACATGGAACCGAATGCCAATGTCGGGGAAGGTCGAGGTTGGCGCGGCTACAACGGCCCTGATCGTCTCGTCACCATGGTGGGGAAAAAAGCTCATTGGACACCGAAGGGACGAGGGTGTAGATCAGAGCTACGCCGAGTTGGAATAGCACAAGGCGTTTTGCCGTTGCGATTGATGCGGCTGCGGCCCTGCGGCCCTGCGATCCTTGCAATCTGTGCGTCGTCCGAAATCGGCGCTCAGACTCGAGACTGCAGACTCGCAATCGACCGGAAACTCGATTTCAATTTCAATTTGAAGCTCAAGCTCCGATGCCGCCTGGTGACGTAGGGAGGAGAATTCCTTGCACAGTCCAGGGGCGATGGCGCGGGGAAAGGGGAGGTGGATGTCTCTCCGCTCTCCCTGCGCTTCTGCTTTGCCTGCGTTGAAGGTGCAAGACACGACGGCAAAGGGCGCAGGGCAGGGCAGGCTTCAAGCGAGTGCGGGGGGTAAGAGCGGGGAAGAGATGGGCCGAAGCGAGATGAGAACGGCGGGTGAGGGTGCGGGTGCCGTTGCAAGGGTGCGAGGCTCCAGACGGGTCGTCGTGGTCGTGGGGCGTAGCGCGATTGCAGTTGCGGCTGTATTTGCGGCGCACAAATTGAAAACCCAAACTCGAAGTCGAAGTTTTGCGTCCGAGAGCAGGGCAAGAACTTTTGCTCCCACGTCTACATCTGCGGGTATTGCCTCGCCCCGCGCTGCATGAGTACATATACGCCGGATCTCCCCCACCCCGCTCGCCACCGCCCACCATCCCAAAGCAAAGCAGCCTGCTGAACGAACTTCGCCTCCTCTTGGGAGCGCTCCTCTTCTCGCCACACTTACTACTTCGCTACGTACACCATCAAAGTCAAGGAGCTGGCTCCCTGTCTTACTTTCATTTCATCTTGCACACACACGCAGCACTACAAGCCAAGCCTTGACGGCCTCACGACGGCCTCGCCTCGCAACCTCAGCATGAAGTTTTACGGCACCAGAGCGCTGGTAGTGCTCCTGCCACTCATCAACGTCCTCCTTGTTGGCGCTGCCCCAACCACCAAGTACGCCCACTTCCTTTCTTCTCCTGCGAGTGGATCGGGCCTGTCCAAGCGCTGGTTGCCCAGATTGCGCGGCTCCAGCTCGGGCTCATCGAGCACACCGACCCCAGGTGGGTCGGGTGCACACGCCCACGCCAACACCAACGTCCCGCCGCACGCTCAAGGACACGATCTCGAGCTTGGCTATGGGCCGGGACACACGTCGTCTCATGGCAGTCCTGCTCATACTACGTTTCACACGCCGGCTAGCAGTTCAGCGCACAGTTCGCCTCATACTACCTTTCATACGCCGGCGAGCGGGCCGGCTCACAGTCCAGGTCACACGTCGGGCCATTCTCCCGCTCAGAGTACAGCGCATTCGCCCGATCACATTACCTCTCACCAAGGGAGTCACAGTCCAGCGGACACTATTGCGCACACTCCTTCCCTCGGTTTCGCGCATCATCAGCAGGCTCTCGGCGCCCACTTACACACCATTGCGAACCCCCAGCAAAGGCCGGGTATTGTGCGCGAGACGTGGAATGCGCTGTCAACAAAGGGGAAGGTCGAGGCAGGCACGGCTGCAGGGGCCCTGCTTGTCTCCTCGCCATGGTGGGGGAAAAAGCTGATTGGACATCGAAGGGATGAGGATGGGAAGCAGAGCTACGAGGATCTGGAATAAAGGAGGTGAGCGGTACGTCGCAGATGTCACAAGTGGCGGAGAGTACCTGCATCGCTGACGCTGACGGGGCTCGTCGGTAGGTACGCTGGGGAAACGGCTCTCTCTTTTCGCCCGTCACAGGCTGCTTTCGATGTCAAAGAGAAGTGTGCCCCTATTGAGATGTTGTGAAGAGAGTCTGTAGGGCAGAGACGACTGCTGTTTACCAGAACCCGTCGCGATGAGCCAGAGGCTGGCCCGCTGATGCCGCGATGCGAAGGGAAATGACGGCTGCCCCTGTTGACTGAGTCGAAGGCAATGGTACGTCTGTGTCACTTGTCGCGAAACTCATACAGGTATGCTGGGGACAGCGCTAGCGGGTACGGCGGCGACGATTCTTGGCGCAGCAGTATTACCATTCCCCGCACGGTCCGTACGTCCGCACGAGCGAATCGGTATTGCTGTCGCTGTTGCGTTTGCGGCGCAACGCTGCGATCGATGAGGATGTATATGTGACGCCCAAGTTTTGGCGCTCAGAATCGGAACTCAAACTCGAAATCGTGCCGAAACTCGATCTCAGTTTCAATTTGCAACACTGTACCTACCTTCAACTTCTTAGATAGGTATGACGACAATCGCATCGAGTGGCATTGCCTTGCTCTTCTTTCCTCACCTCACCATCTGCTTCGGGAGCCTCCCGGCGACTGGTGACTGGCGACTGGCTGGTTGACTGGAGTGTCGCGGGTAGCATGATTGCGATTGCGGCTACGATTGCGGCGCACAAATTGAAAAGCAGAGTCGAATTTTTCCGCCCGAGAGCAAGCTGCGCCGACTTCCGCGTCTTAGCCTCGCGCTGCATAAGTACTTACGGTACATACACAAACGCCGGAGTTGCCCCGCCCTCTCCCCGCTCGCCATAGACTACGCCACGTCCAAACTTAAGCAGATCAGCCTGCTGAACTTTTCCTTCTCTTTGCTCCGCTTCTCGCCACATTTACTACTTCGCCATACCATCACCGTGAAGGAGCTGGCTCCTTCTACTTTGTCTTTCTGCTCGCTCCTTCTACTTGTCCCTCTACATTTCCGCTCGCATTGCGCACGGATCTATCTACTGCGTTACAAGCCGCAACGGCACGTCGACTGCCAAATGAAATTCAGAACCACCAGCGCCCTCGCTGTGCTGCTCACGCTCCTCGATGCCCTCGCCCTCTTCAGCAGTGCGGCACCGCTCCATGTCGACGAGTTCGCTACCAATCATCCCCCCGGCGGGGACCTAGCCAAGCGCTGGTGGCCTAAACGGCCAGGATCCTCTAGCACGCCGGCGCACGCCGGGCCGTCCTCTGCGTCTTCTTCGCAAAGTCATATTCCTGCGCATACGCCGGCGCACGCGCAGGGACACGACCTCGAGCTTGGACATGGACCAGGGCACGCACAAGCTGCGGCACACGCACCGGCACACGCTCCGGCACACGGCCAAAGCCACGAAATAGAATTGGCGGACATGAGTCCAGCGCACGCTCCAGCGCACGGCCCGGCTCACGCTCCGGCGCGTGGAAACAGCCATCCATCTTCACCAGGCGGACTCATCCGGGAGCACCCAAACCCGTTCCATCCCGACGAGCAGCTCCGCCAGGTGCAAGCCAATGCGATGAGCCGGATGACAAAGAAGGATAAGGTGCGGATGGCTATAGGTGCTGGGGCGCTTGCCGCCTCGACGCCGTTTTGGGTGCCCAAGTTGATTGGGCATAGGAGGGATGCGGGCGACGGGGACGGGGGTGTTGAGGAGACGACGTCACCGACGCTCGGGCCTCGCTTACGGTCCCCCTCTGACGTCTAGCCTAGCTCAGTCTCCGGCGTGTGATTCCTCTCCCAATGGTTCCAGACATGTATAAGAACTGCTCCATCCTGTCCTGTCCGTCGCTCACTTCAATCAATCAATCATTCATCCCAACAGAAATATGGGTGGCGTGGCACGGCTAGTAAAGGGTCGAGTCGGAGCAGACTCGGGTCCGAAGACTTAATTTCCGCAGCCCAGCCGCTTTTCTCTCCTATCGTAGCGGAGGCGGGCCTCGCCTCGCGCCCCGTGAAGATAAAGTGGCGCTTGAACCCTGCCAAAGCAACTGGCGACTAACGCCAACCAAAAATTTCCTCGCCCGAGAGCGAGGCAACGACGCTTGTGTTGTATCCACGTCGTCCACGTCTGCTGGCCGCCTCGCGCTGCATAAGTACATATAAGGCCGGATCTGTCCCACCCCCCAACCCCTCGCCTCGCCCACGTCACGTCACGTCACAAACAGGGCAAATCCGCCCGCTGAACTTTTCCTTCTCTTTGTTCCGCTTCTCGCCCCGCTTACTACTTCGCTACATCATCAAAGTCAGGGAGCTGGCTCATCCGACTTTTGTCTTTCTGTCCCTTCGACTTTGGTTTTTCTGCTCCTTCGACCTTTTTCTTTCTACATTTCCGCTGGCATTGCGCACACATATCCGCTGACCTGCTGCACTACAAGCCGCAACCGCCCGTCGAATACGTAATGAAACTGCAAACCACCAGCGCCCTCGCTGTGCTCTTCACGCTCCTTGACGCCCTCGCCTTCTTCACCCGTGCCGCGCCTCTCCATATTGACGCGTCTGCTGCGGATACTCTGCTCGCCGGGACTCTGGCCAAGCGCTTGTGGCCTAAGCGACCCGGATCGTCTAGCACGCCCGCACACGGCGGGCCGTCCACTGCGTCTTCGTCCTCCAGCAGTCACACTCCGGCGAATCCGCCGGCGCATGCGCAGGGACACGACCTCGAACTTGGGCATGGGCCAGGGCACGCACCCGCCCACGAAATCGAATCGGCGCACACGAGTCCAGCGCACTCCCCAGCACGTGGGAACAGCCCTCCGGCTTCGCCAGGCGGACTCCTCCCAGAGCATCCAAACCCATTCACTGCCGCAGAGCAGCTCCGCCAGATACGCACCAATGCGATGAGCCCGATGACGACGCAGGCTAAGGTCAAGATGGCTGTAGGGGCTGGGGCGTTTGCAGCCTCGACGCCATTTTGGGGGCCCAAGTTGATTGGGCATAGGAGGGATGCGGGCGACGGGGCCAGGCATGGTGACGTTGCTTTGGAGTAGGGAACAGGAATAGGTAACGAGGGAGGGAGCAATAGGGGGAGGGGGGGAGAGGGTAGACAGGAGGTGCAAAGGTGGAAGACTCCCACCGGCATACGAGGAAGGGAGGAAGGAAGGGTGCACCTTCAAGAGGGCCGCCCTCGGTTTTCAGACGGCTAGACGTCAGGCGAGCATGGCGATCACAAATGCCATCCTGGGAGCCTCCATCCCATTCTAGGATGCCCGAGACGTGTCGCCGCCATCGTAAAGCCACTCTCTAGTGTGAGCTCGGCCCGGTTGAGATGAACCGATGATGAATTGCAATTGGCTCGAATCCGCTCTTGAACAGACGTCTCTTCATACCCTTCTTCCCGGGGCCTTTGGTCCCCCTTTTCCACTGAGGTTTTTAGCTTATAGCACAATCTTTCGCTATACAGACCCTCCGCATTCACTGTCCAGTCCTCAGTTGAGCAGATTAGGTCACACGGGAGAGAATGCCGCTGCATTCCGACCCCTAGGCACACGGGGCTGAGTTGCAGCGTGGCGGAGTGCGCCGCAGTTGTGGAATTATACAGTCTCAACATGTCTGCCTGTCTGTCTGTGTATCTATACGGCGGTAGCTGCCTGCCTGGTTCCACCAAAAGAGTGCAGCGTTGTACGTCCGCGGCGTAGCATAGAACGCGCAACTGGAGCCAAGGGGGCAGCCGTCACACGCTGAGGGCGGGTCTGTGTCGTCAGGCACAGGCGTACCTCACGCGCGCGCGCGACTGTTCCACACCGCGGCGGTGACGTACTTAGAGTCGCACTTCGAAATCGTTTCGACTCTCAACGGAATGGTTCCTGGCGCAGAATTCGCCCGCCAGCACTCGCGATTGCGATGGCGGCGACGCCCACGAGGGCGGGCGAACTCGCGCCGGACCTGAAATTCAAGCCCGCCTTGCTGTTGCTCCCACCCCCGCCCCCGCACACGCCCCCGCACCGGGGAAGAGTCTCCATCGGCTTTCCGACGACCTACAAAATGGAGCCGCCGGGATTCCCCCGCCGTGCCCCGCCCTGCTCCTCTTTACACACACCACCATCCTATCCTTTGCTAAATCTGCTCACCCGCATCTTTACTACTTCTTACACACCAACGTCAAAGACAAGGAGCTGGCTCCGTTCTTTGTGTTTTTACACGTACTTCCAATTTGAGTTTGCACACAGCACCGCACCGGAGCATGAAACTCCAACGCACCAGTCGCACCGCCCTCGCGGCGATGGCGGTGACCCTCCTCCCACTACTCAACGCACTCCTCAGCGCGGGCGCACCCGTACCCGTATTCGCCGGCGAAACCTTCCCTGCGTCAGCGTCAGGCCTGGCTAAGCGAGCCGGCTCAAGCTCGAGTGGCTCCTCCAGCAGGGGGTCGCCCACTGCGCATCCGCAGTCTCACCTTCCTGCGCACGTTCCTGCGCACGCCCAAGGGCACGAGATCGAAATGGGGCACATGCCTGCGCAGGGGCACACTCCGGCGCACCAGCATCAGCCCGCTGCGCAGGGGCACTCCCCCGGGCAAACGGCTAGCCCGGCGCACTCTGCGTCACCCGGACATCAGGGGGCCTCGCCCGGTCGACAGGTGCCCCCCGACGAGCGCGTCTGGAACAGCGTCAGTAAGGAGACAAAGGTCAAGGCCGCCGTGGGAGGCGCCCTCTTGTTTGGGACTTCGCCTTACTGGCTGAAGAAGCTGGGTGGGGAGCGAAGGGATGTCGGCGGGGAGAAAGGGTGGGAGGCTGTACTAGTCGATTTTGAGTAGAGGAGAGATGAGGTGAGGTGAGTAGGTAGGTAGGCACTAGGGAGGTCAAGGCGAGGGCGCACACCGCTGACGTCGACGCCAACGCCCCTTTCTCGAAACCTTATTTATCTGCCTATGCTGGCGGCTTGCTGACGTGGTGAGGACAACTAGGAGTACGAGAGTAGAATGCAAGCCTGCACGGCTCGGCTCCACTCCTCCCCGCGACGTGTCGTCGTGGTCGTGAAGCGGCTCTCTTTCGCGAGAAACACGGCGCCGGCGCCGCTGTCTTCGCAGTAGTCGATTCAATGTACACGAGCGTATCAGCTTAGCCTCTTCCTTCCGCGCCCAAGAGTGCGAGTGTCCGGTACCCAGTGACAATCTCGACGCAGCTTGGCAGACAGCAAGGGCATCCCTGAAGCAGAAGGTAAGCAAGCTCGCTCATTGCGCACCATTCCACTCTCCTGCCCGCCCGCCTGACTCCCACGCCGGGCGGTCAACCCCCGATGCAAACGCAAACTCTCAATTCTGCCGAGCTTGCTCTTGGTCGGCCAGCGAGGAATGATATTTCCTTCCACGCTGGGGCATTGCGGTGCGTGAGATAGGTAGCTAGGTACATACTACCTACTGGAAGATGGCTGCGCCCGAATCCGCGATGCCCCGCCCCGATCCGCCCCACCTCGCCCCGCTCTACCCCTTATAAGTACCTCCACCAATGTACGGCTCCGCGTCCCTCGCCCGCTGCCCGCCGCCCGCCACCTTGGCTCCTTGCCACGCACACGGCCCTCGACTCGACAAACAGGGCCGGCTCCTCGCCCGTTTTTTCCTTGTAGGTACTTGTATTGCTTTTGCACACAGACTGACGGTCCAGGACGACGACAACGATGACAGGCACGCTAGACAGGCACGCAGGCACCGCCGGGGGGAGCCAGGGGGCCAAGTCGGCAGGGACGTCTCCGCTGGACGGAGGACCGGTGAGGACAGGGCGGGGGCGAGCTCCATTCTCTCCCAGACGTGTTGTCTTCGTCTTCCCCATGTTTGCGCTTGCAATTGCATTGCTGGCACGTATCTTGCTCTTAGGGAACGAGAATCGCACTGAATGGCACCGACCTGTCTCTCGCTCTGCTCGTGTGGCGAACGTGACGCCATCACGTCTTATGGCTTCCCCGCGCCGTCCTACCCGGCGCTTCTTGTCAGCAAGCATCTCCCCGCACCGCACCGCACTGAACCGAACTGTCTGCCACTGTCATGCTCATCGTGAATTTTGCAGCCTCGTTTGTGGTAGGTACCTATGACGAGAGCAACTGCCTGCCTACGCTCCGCAGCAAAAGGGGTCGCGTTGCGGTTGCGGCCCTGCGATGCCTCCCATGTACCGCCTACGGCAGGCGCTCATATCGAGTCTCGACTTCAAACTTGGCCCTCTGAACGAATCTCCAGCTCAAACTCAGCGCTCCGATCCAAACGTCAACTCGACTTCGGTGCTCCCATGCAAACTTCACCGCGAACTCGGACACCTACGAGGTCAGTGTCTCAAACTCCCTCTGGCGTTGCTATTGGCGTCTGTCGGGCTTGCTTTGACCTCACAACGGCGAGAATGGGGCCCCGCGAAGGGTACAAAAGGGAGCTAGCCCCTCTGCCTGACGCCGCCCCCCTCGCCTCCTCTCCTCGTCACGCCTACTAACTCTTCTCACAACAACAACAACGACAAGAACAACGAGAACAACAAGGAGCTGGCTCCCTGTCTTACTTTTGATCTGATCTTCAGCACACCGCACACTGCACCCGCACCACAACCGCACAACGAACCGCACCATGAAGTATCAATTCACCAGCGCCCTGGTGGCGCTTCTCCCACTCCTCAACGCCCTCCTCACCGTCGGCGCACCCACGGGCCCCTCACACGGAGCAGGATCATCTACTGCCCATGGGCCCGCCCATGGGACTGCTCATCCGCAGTCTCACCTCCCCAGCAACGTCCCTGCACACGCTCAAGCACACGATCTTGAGCTTGGGCATGGGCCAGGACATCATCCTGCGGGCACAAACGCCCCCGCGGGAGGGCCGCCAGGAAAAAAGAAGATCTGGCCTGAGCTCGTTGGCGGCGCTGCCGTACTTGGCACTGCCCCACTTTGGGCGCCCAAGATCTATGGCCATCGTCGTAGCGATGAGGGCGAGGAGATGGAGATGCACGTTGATTTTGAATAGAGGTGAGCAGAGGTTGCCATAGGGACTTACTGACCTACCTGCATCGCTTACGCTGACGGCGCTCCGCCCCCACCACTCCCTCTTGCGCCAAGCTCGAAAGCTGCTCTGGATGTCAAAGTAGGTAGGCAAGTAGGTATGCGGGAAGGAAGCTCTGACGGGATGTCAACAACACCTGCAGGGCGGGCATGATGCCCTACCAGAGGCTGCAGAGATGAGCCAGAGGTTTCGTTCAGAGGTTCCAACAGGTATGTGTATGGTAGGGCATAGGTATAGAGAGGGGCTCCTTGTCGACTGAATTGAAAGCAATGCGAGACGACTTTGTTTGCTGCTGTGAAGTAGGTATGTAAGTATGTACAGTATGGTGACGTCAGCTCTGTCCGTCCTTGCTTGCTCGGCTGCCAAGGGCAACCCTGCAGGAGTTTGAGTTTCTCCACAGGCTTTTGGGCTTCGTCATAGGTACGCAACCCACCGCGGGTGATGTGCCGAGTGCGAGAGCTTCTCTGCCTTGTGCTTGAGCAGTGCGTGACTCCCGCACTTGAACATATACATGGGAGAAATAAGATGAACACAGACACTCGCGGTCGTTGGCATTGTCGACTCGAGATCATCCTTAAGAGCGACTTCACAATACGGCGACACGTCTCGTGTCACTTTGCCCCTGTGGGACCCCGCCGCTTCATTTTCGCTCGTTTTTCTCAAATCCTCCTCTTCAAATCCTCCTCTACCAGAGCCGGCCGAGCCTTTCGAACCGGGGGCGTGTTTATCACTCCTTTACAACCCGTTCAGCTTGACATTCAATTACTCCACTTCTTTTCACACTTGGACTTCGTCTACTTGATGCTACATGGAGAAAGATGGACAAGACAATCTAGTAAGCCCTCACCTCACCTCCCCAACTGACCGCCTGCGCACGCCTTGCGTTTGCGCATATCCATCCATCAAGGGCGGCCCTCACGAAGGCGCACCCTCTCTCCCTCTTGCATACCTGGCGTGTTTTGAGCGACCCCGCACCCGAGAGCGTATCAAGGCACTGTGGTCGTCATGGTTCTGCGTCGTCAGTCCCAGAAAGCGACAATACCTAGCGCGTTAAGCCCTCGACTCACCCCTCCTCTTTATTCAAAAGCGACGCCTGCGTCCCCTCCCCGTCCCGTTTCCTGACCCCCCTCATAATCCCTTCGATGTCCAAAAAGCTTCGGCACCCAATATGGCGCAGTCCCAACCAAAAGGGTGCCGCCCACTACCGTCTTTGCGCGCTGGCTCTCACTCATCCTATCCACTATTGCTCCCATTGCAGCGAGACGGGGGCCCGGTGGGCGAGTAGGCGAGGAAGGGCGTTCTGCGTTGCCGGCTGCGTGGGCGGGTGCATGGGCGGGTTGATGACCCGACGTCGACGCCGACGCCGACGTGGACGCATGCGCCCCCGGAGCATGTCCGGGACCCGGCCCATGTCCGAGCTCCAGATCAACATCGTGGTGCTGAGCATGCGCAGTGAGTGGTTGCATCTCGACTTCGTGCGCTCCAGAATGGGTGCGTGGGGGCGCACGTCCGGAGGAGCGTGAAGGCCACCAGCG
>RRYC01000419.1:0-13446 GCA_004016185.1 Quambalaria eucalypti
GTCGGCACTCACAACACTTGCGCCGCCGGCAAACTATCGGAGGAGAAGACACAAAGCCGTCGGCAAACTCCTCACCGATTGGCAACCCCCCCCGCCGGCAAACTCCTCACCGATTGGCAACTCTCCCCGCCGGCAAACTCCTCACCGATTGGCAACTCTCCCCGCCAGCAAACTCCTCACCGATTGGCAACTCTTCCCGCCGGCAAACACCTGACCGATTGTCGTTCTACCCGCCGGCGGCACACTCTGCGGCGGAAAGCCGTGTTGTCGTCCAATCGTTTCGCTCATGCCACCCTCCCTCAATCGTCCATTCTATTGAAGTGCCATCCTAAGCTTCATTCCCGCTTTTGACTAGGAGGGTTCTCGCAGCAAAGTGGTGGCAACGCCTCGCCCCACCACGCCCACCACGCCCACCACGCCCACCACGCCCACCACGCCCACCACGCCCACCACGCCCACCACGCCCACCACGCCCGTCTCTATCAACGCCTCCTAATCAGTACAAATCAGCCTGCTACTTGAGCGGCTCAGCGCAACTTCCAGACGGCGTCGAAGGAGGCGGGCAAGGTCATAGGTACTTATAGATCGCTGATATAAGTACCCTTGTCAGGTACAGCCCTGCGAAGTGACACATGTGTCCACGATGTGGCCCCTCGAGTCAGCCGGGCGAATCCCGCAGGTGCCCGGAACCGATCGCACCCGTTTCTCCCTCTTGCTCGCTCAGCGTAGCGCAACGCGGTACTCCTTCCTTTCTCTGCTTATTGAGAGAAGCGTCAGCGAAGCTTTTCTCTACCGTCTCCATGTAACAGTGAAGAAAGTCACAGCGAGGAAAGTCGCAGCTCCGCCTCGATGCTCTCCCCTCTGGCGACGCCACCACACGCTTCCTGAAACTCCCCCGTTTGGTCTGTCTGAGGGCCTTTGTGTTGCTAATGCGACTTGTATCGTCGTTCCTCTCTCCTCTACATGCACATGCTCTTTTCTCGCTTGAACTAGCTCGCTGGGAAACCTTGGCCCGTCACCTCCAATGCACTCAGCTTCTCCCAGCGGGGCGCAATGCTTCGTACTGGTAGCGGTGTTTCATCCTAACATTAAGTAGACCAACAAGAGAGGACCCAAGTCCGCCGTGGCAGTCTGCGCCGCCAATGTGCGGGAGGCCCCGATCCAATCTGCGCCACCGCCACCCCACTTCCGTCGGGTCGTCCCCACCCCCTGCACCGCCTTGCTATTCATTCACGCCGTTGCGCGCGCGCGCTATTGTTCCACTTTGGCCACTTCCGCCGGCGCCGCCAGTTGCCGTCGCAAGTCGCAGTAGCAGTCGCAGTCGAGCCAGCGCAGGAACCATCTGCAAAAAGCCCAAAGGCAAAGGAGCGAGCGCCACTTGCTGCAGCCCCCGATCCTCGCCGTCCATGCGATGCCAAGCGCCAACGCTGCGCCAACGCTGCGCCAACGCTGCGCCACCGATGCACTGCCACGTTGAACGCCCCCCCTCGCGTGACTACAAAAGCCAGGCCCTTGCACCCACTCCGACCGTCGGATACTCACCATCCCAACACATCACATTATCTCACCTTGTCCATCAAATTTTGGTCGCGACCCTACCACTTCCTCTCGTCTTGAAGCCGGCTCTTCTCGACGTACTCGTTTCAACCAACCCATTTCCTTTGCACTTCTACAGCGGTGATACCGCCCCTCGTCTCCACCGCCCACGCACAGCGCACCCGCCGCACCCGCCGCACGCACGCCACTGCACGCCCGACGATGAAGCTCACGGCTACCTTCACCGCCCTCGCCCTCTACGCCACGTCGCTGGCACACGCCATGCCCGTCGCGTCCGAGGGCCTCGCTCCACGCGCCGGCAAGTTCTGCGTGGGCTGCTTCGGCAAAGCAGAAACGTCCACTCCACGACCTAATGCGCCCCGTCCGCCCTCACCCGTCCGCGAACACGACCCCATCAAGGGCCCCATCCTGAACGACGGCCTGCCCTTGGACCACCCTCGAGTGTACGCACCCGGGGGTGGCTACAAGGCCTTTGGCCGTGAAAACAGACGAGTGATGACGGGAAGCAGTAGCAACCAACGCCAAAACCACAACCAACAACCCCAGGGCCAGCAACCCGCGGCGCAACAGCCACAGCGCCAGGAGTCCGTCTACATGAGCGGCCCCCTCGACCCCAGCTACAGTTTCAGCCGCCCGGAGTGAACGGTGCGAATTGGCGGGCGAGTTGGCGGGCGGGCAAGCGGCGGGAAGGCAGCATGGGGTGGGGCAGTCCGCAAGGACGAAATGGGCGGTACACCTTGGCTCTGTTGTTTGTTTCGAGGGCGATTTGCGCTGTGATGAGGGCCACGTCACCTCTGGCTCCCACACACACCCGCCGCCCGGGCAATCCAATCAAATCTTCAGGCCTTTTCACGGCGGTGCGACGGTGGCGGTGTCGATGGCGGTACATGCCAATCTCGAGAGGACTCGTGTGAGGAGCCGGGAGGGCTGACAATCTCGTCTTAGTCGAGCTTTTACTGACTTATGTGCGAGCGCAGATACCATCGACGAGACTTGTCTGCCAACCAGAGAGTGGCGAGGAGCTGATCAACCTGCGCAAGATGCGTCACCACAGAAGGCATTTGGCGCAAAAGGGCGCCTGGAACGTCAGCCAGCGCGTCCTCGGTTCCTTGCGAGGATGTATGCCGTCCCAATGGCCTCTCAGTTGGGTGAATTTTGAGTAGGCGCGCTCCTGACTCACCCATGCTCGTCGTTGCGGCTCTCGGCTGTTGCGGCTCTAAGCCAGGATGGTAGGTTTGCTTCGAGCGACTCGAGCGTCGTCGTTGAGAGTCTTGGGTTTGAGGTATTGTATACCCTCCGGGGCGACACACATGCGCCCGCCGGGAGCGCATCGCATCTCGTAGCTGCTCGAATCGGGCCGCACCCGCACCGATCCGGTCGCACCCTGCGCTACGCCGAGCTAGTAAGAGGCAAAGAGTGGCACTATTGTACTTGCCTTGTCTCGTGGTTTAAAGGAAGGATCATCAACGAACCTGCAGCGAAGAAGGTCACGGCGCCGCAGCTCCGCGACGTCCACTACGTAAGCTACATCAGCCCCGTCACCTCCAAAGCAACAAGCTTCTACCCGCGGGGCTCAAAGCTTCGTACAACCGCATGTTGGTAGCGCCGCAAGTCCGCCGTCGCTGCAATCTGCGCCGCCAATGGCGTGTGGCGCGTGGGGGTCCTCCCCGCCCCGCGCACCCATTTCCGCCGCTCCGCCCGCGCCACGATGCCACTTTTGCTCCCATCAAGCCTGCGCAGAAATCCATCTGCAAGTCCCAGACAGCAGAGGAGCAAAGCTCCGACGTCGCCTTCACGTGGCGGGACGGGTGTTGCGCTACGGCTCTTGCCAGTCCCGCCAGCGCCGCCCGGCGCAGGAAATCGTTTCCAAGGCCCAGAAGAGGCGAGTGGAAGCAAGCGCCGACGCCCCCCCCCTACGTGGCTATAAAGGCTAGGGCATCCCATCGAATACCCGCCATCCCGACCCGACCCAACCCAACCCATCCTCTCACCTTGTCCAACTACTTTGCCGCGACCTTACCACTTCCACCCGTCTTGAAGCTGGCTCTTCTCGACGTACTTTGTTCCACAAAAATCTTTTTACTTTGCACTTCGGAATTACCACCGCCCGCACGCCCGCAAGCCCGCACGCCCGACGATGAAGCTCACGGCTAGTATCACCATCGCCACCGCCACCGCCCTCGCCATCTACGTCGCGTCGCTGGCACACGCCATGCCCGTCGCGTCCGAGGGCCTCGTTGCACGCGGCGGCAAAATTTGCTTCGGCTGCTTCAAAGGAGAAACGTCCACTCCACGACCTGCCCCGCAGCACCCGGGCACACCCGCACGCCAACCCGCCTCACCCCCACACCAACCCGAGGCACCCGCTTACCCACCCGGCACCGTCCTCTTGAGCGACGGCAAGCCCTTGGGAGCCCCTCGAAAGTTCAACAACCCGCAGGAATTTAGGGAATTTGCGATGACAAACGGTCTCCCACACGGGTCCATCGCGGAACAGAACCAGCGAGCACAGCGCCAGGAGTCCAGGTACTTGAGCGGTCCCGTCGACCCCAGCTACAGCCAGAGTTTCCACCGCCCAGAGTGAGCGGCGCGGGCGGGCGTGCGGGGCGGTCGCAAGGCGGAGGCGACAAGGACGGAATGTGGCGACGAGAGCCACCCGAGCAATTCAGTCAATCTTCGGGTCTTTCACAGCGGTCCGGCGGTGGCACTGTTGGTGGTGGTGACGGTGCGACGCTGGTGGTACAGGATGATTGATACATGGCGGTGTTGGTACAAAGACGGCCCCCACTATGACGTCCAGCTTACCTCAGCCTTCGGCGTGTCATGGACACCGTACATGTATGAGAACTGCTCCACCGTCGCTCCTTGCCAATCAATCACCACTTCAACGCCTCGAGAAAAGTGGTGCCATGAGCGTGGATGTCTCAGTGAAAATGATGCTGGGCCACAAAGCTGCGCCAGGAAGCATACACCGCCCGCGACACTGCTCTCCATTTGATGTCGATGGCGTGCGCGTCTGCGCTCGCGTACCACCTGGCCTGGCCTGGGTGGTGGCAGTCGGTCGGGGTAAAAGGGCATTCGGAGCGTCAGGAAGCGTGTCGTGTCCTCGCGAGGCTGCCGGCCTCAGTTGGGTGTTGTTTGAGTAGGCGCGCTCGCTCCTGACTGACCTCGCTCGCGCCGCCTGCTGCGCCTCCCACATCTCCGCCTCGCCCTGTGCCCTTGGTGTTGGCATGAATGAATGATTGATTGAGGGGCGAGGGCGAGGACAGGATGGAGCAGTTCTTATACCTGTATGGGGACCATTGAGAGAGGAATCAGACGCCAGAGACTGAGCTAAGCTAGACGTCATAGGGGGACCGTGAGCGGGGCCCGAGCGAGTGTCGGTGACGTCGTCTCCTCAAGACTTTACACAAGTGTAGAGGCGGCGTCCAGACACGCAGACGGACGAGGGCCGCACCTCCCCGGTTGATTCCAGAAGATGAGGGAACGGCCAGCGTGCGATGAGGGAACGGCCAGCGTGCTGTCCTCCAGCGCTCCCTCGGCCGGCCACAATAGCAGCAGTAGCACGACTTTCCCAACCCCAAACCGAGGCACGAGGGCGCTGCCTTCAAACGATTACCCAAGGGCTAGCGCCTCGTCGACGCCATGCAGGTGGGAGGGCGTACTTTCCAAGAGGGACCTACGGGCGAGGCTGCATGGGCGGACATGGACAACGTGGGAATCCTTGATGGCGGCGGCGGCAACGGTGGTCTTGGTTGGGATCAGGCAAGGTCGCTGGTACAGCAGAGCGCAGTGCGGCCAGCAACGCTAGGCGTCGATCAGGACGCATCCACCCGCGCGTGAGGGAGAGGGAGGGAGGGAGGGGTCCAACTCCCGACGCCGACGCCGACGCCGATGTCGGATTGGACTGGACTGGACTGGACTGGACAAGGCACGCAAGGCGGCTCCCTGGCCTGAGCCTGAGCCGAGCACGATGACCATCACGACGACGCCTGCGCAAAGGGCGGACCTGCATCGTTGTTGAGACGACGTCACCGACGCTGTTCTGTTCCCGGCTTGGCGAAGGAGTTGAGGACCCTCTTCAGGGGCGCGGCTTCTACGTGAGACCGACTCAAAGCTCGCGTGCAGTGCCCAACCCAGGTTGCTTCTCAGTGTGGTGGATTCTCGAGCAATAAAGTATACGAGTCCCACGTGTCAGCAATAAAGTACAATATACGAGTCCCACGTGTCTCCCCACGAAGTACACATCGAGTTCCGGCGGCTCGGAGCGGAAAACACCAGCCGGCGGTATTGGGAGTTTTTTACACTTCCGGGTGCAGCAATCGCAGGTCCGTGGAGGTTCCCAAGGCACGAGGGGGAGCTTCGGCGGTGCTGCTGCTGTACACTTCCGGGTGCAGCAATCGCAGGTCCGTCGAGTTCCCAAGGCACGAGGACGAGCCTCGGTGCTGCTCGAGTTTCCCGTCTTTTTTCATCGAAACCGTCAAGTGGCCCGACTCAGCTTAAGTGCGGCGGCTCAGCGGCGTGAGTGGTCCGGCTCAGCGTGTCCGTGCCTTGTCGGGTGCCTCGCCTCCTGCCGTCAGGAGCCGGGGTGTACAGGGTATATATATGGGTCTGTTTCAGTCCGTCTAGCCCGTCCCTTTTTAGCACCCAACCACAACAATCACAGTACCAATCACTCTCACATTTACAACCACCATGAAGTTCACCACCACCCTCTCCTTTGCGCTCCTCTTCCTCGGAGCCTGGGCCGGTATGGCTGCTGCAAGCCCCGCAGCCCTCGAAGCCGGTGAGTTGGCCCTCTGGCGGCGACTCTGACGCCAAGCTAGCCAGCACTCTTCTTGGACAGACTCTTGACGCGGCACCTCTCCCTTGCCCTCGACTGTACTTACCTCCTTAATGAGCAGAATCCGAAACGGTTGAGCTCGCTGCAAGGCAGAAAAGGTTCCCAAACCGAGCTTTCTGCGAACTTCGAAAGTACCGCTACGAAGGGCGTGAGTTGAAGATGATTGGTCGCGACACGTGCAGCGACGAGTGCGTCAAGGGACGTTGCCGGCCTAACACGGGACAGGGAAAGGGCGAGTGCTGGCACTGCGGGCCCGGCGGTACTAACTGCAGGCAGGTCGACGACCGCTGCACACCTTAGGTGAGTATCGTGTACTTGTAGGAGTGGAAGAGCGCCGGCTGTGTGCTTGTCTCTGTCCTGTTCTCGCTCACCTTGCTCGCAGGTATTCTTCCACTACACAGGTCCCCGAACCAGGATACATGTGCTACTTCCGCGTACCGTTGATCCCTCGTCGCGTCAAAGATGTATCCCACCACTCCCACTGTAGCCCCAACTATGAATATGAGGATTTCTGAAAGGTGATCCAAGAGGCTTGGTGGTGTACATGGTCTGACTTATATATGCGCTCGTAAGGCTTAGCAAAGACTCGTATCGGCAGCATTTAGGCTTACTGCCCGCATCAAGTGCACCTGCACAGGCCATCGCTTCGATGGCTCGATTGCCACCCTGGAGGCGATGAGGAGCTGAGCTATGCTGATGCAGGAAGAATGTGTTCCAGGCGCGCAGGATCGATGCGACGTCGTAGGTATGTCAAGGAGGGAGGGCAAGTCGCGTCCATTCGCACCACTCACCGAAGATGATTTCAAGCTGCTTCGCCTGCCTTTCGAGAGACACCTTGGCAGACTTTGCCGGTGACTGCTTCAAAGACTTTGTTTGCTGAGCTCCTGTCCCGAAGGCTCGATTAGCTCCTGCCCCAGGGACACTGCTTCGTCGAGGATTTCGGGGTCAGCTTGATCACGACGCAGAATGAGGACCCCTTGTCAAGGACGTGCCGTGCCAACCTCTCATCGCGCCAGCGTAGGCGCAAAGGTATTGTACTTTGCTTGGGCAACAGGTTCCGGCGCACCCTCGGGCACACGCGCCGAGTCTTCTCGACATGCCGCCAACAGCAAAGGTTCACTTTTTTTTTCCGACTACCTCGTCGTCATGGTTTCACTTTGTAGGCCTGGTGGGGCGCCCACTTTCACAGACTATCAGCGCCATTTTGCTTAAAGCAAAGCGTTGGATTGGAGATGACTACTGCACACGGACGATGGAGGCTCGTAAGGTCGACGATGCGGCGTGTGTCTGCTTCATTGCCGGGCAGACGGGCAGACGCAGACGCGGGTAGGAGCAGCGCCTTCGCTGCGTTGCTTTGTCCTCAGCCGCATCCCGAGACATTTGCGCTGCCCGCACGTGCAGAAGTCCACGCCAGAAGCCAGCGTATTGTATGCCGCTGATCCAGCAAAGGCGCAAGGGGAGGCTTCAGCGCCGCCCGAAGGGGCAGCTTCATCTTATGTGTACCCTTGTCCGCGCGAGCAAACCCATTCGAGGTCAAGTTGTGGCCGAAGACATGGCTTCTAGGTACGTTTCACATTGACAGCGGACCAAAGACATCGAAGTCGGGAGGCAGCCGAGTGAGCACCGCCTCGCCGAGCTCGCGTCCACCTGGGCTATCCCATCACGTACAAGCCCAGCAGACGCCATCGACTCTTCCTTGCCCTTACTACGCCGCGACGCGCTGTGCGCCCACTCGAATCTTGCGCCTAGTTGGACCTGTGTTGTTGGGCGACACACGCAATGGGGGATGGAGACGTCAGCGGGGCGTGTACCTACGTTGGCCACGGACTCGACGCGCACACACACTCACCCTGCTCCGACGGCTCTCTGCGCGGGACCATGATCATGCCCGGCTTGTACTTGTACGGCGGCAACTTGGGTGCTGGACGCTGGGCCGCGGGCGGTGGACTACCACTGATCGGCAGAGGTCGTGACGGCTCCTTCTTGAGGTATTCGGGATTGGGTCGCGGGTATTTGTCAGCGGTGCCCAAGGGAGCGGGGACGTTGAGCTTCGCGTCGTGGTCATAGGGAATGACATTCTTGCCCTTGTCCTGTGGCTGCTTGCTACCCGATGTCCCCGTCGTCGGCTTCCTCGGCAGTGACTCGGTGATGGTGGGTGTGCGCAAGTGGGGCCATTGGTCAAATTTCTCCTGGTTCAAGAGTGACGTCGGTTCTTTCTTCTTTGCCGGCAACGCTGAGCCGCCAGGCGGGGCCGTGGGCTGGTGCTTGTAGTTGATCTTGGGCTTGGCCGGGGCGGGCTGGGCCTTGGGCCTTGAGCCGCGGAAGGGCCTCATCAGAAACGATCGAAAGCCACGGCGGGTGGCTGCATACTCGGTCCCGACCGGGATGGCAGAGGCCAATGTCGCAACGCTGACCAGCAGCGCCGCGGTAAAGAAGAGCAGGCGCAAGCGCATCGGGGTGAAAAGGAAGAAAGCAGAAGTGGTTGTGCGTGTGGGTGCGCGTGCGCGTGCGAGAACCAGCTCGCAGGAAAGCGGAGGAAGAGCAAGTGAAAAAAAAAAGGGGTTGAACCGTGCGAGTAAAGAAGAGCCAGCTTCTTGGCTCGGCGACGTTGGCGAAAAAGGAAAAAAAAAAAAAAGAAAAAAAAAAGGGACGCCGTGTCCAGACAGGGCGCGCGTTGAAGTGACGAAAGGTGGTGGTGGTGGGTACAAAGGGAAAGGAAGACAACATTGTCGAGGCCGGGGTCTCGAGTATTTCTGTTGACGCTGAGACCGCGTGGATGCCACGTTTGAGGCGCAGTGGTGCCACGTTGAGGGGGGAGAGCGCCCCGCGGCTTCACCATTTGCGCCAGGGCAAAAGGGGCGTGCGAGGCCCAAGTGCAAGATGGTGTGCCGTGTTGACGTCGTTGCTCCCAGCAAGCTGCCGCCAAGCGCCTACTGCCCCGAAGCGCCTAAGTACTGCCTAACGTCCGCTCCTCGACCCGCCAATCGACCCAGAAACAAACAAACTTCCGCTGCGGCTCAAGTAGCCCCGCTCGTGCAGGGCGTCCTTGGCGCCAAGGGCACACTGCCCTGCCCGGAAGTCTCACGTGGGCCGAGTGGCGCAGCCAAATTGCAGCAATGCGGGCGACGAGGGCGGGTGCGTCCGCAAGGCGGTGGCCCCAGACTGCGTCAGAGTGCCGTACAATACAATATGTACCTTACCTCCGAGGAAAAGCGTGCTGGGTGTGGCCGTGCGTGCCGTGCGCTCTCGCCCGCCTCACACGAGGGCCGCTGCGTCGGTCCAGCGGGTTGGCGCTTTTAAGTACAGTAACCCAATCGCATCAACTGACTTAAACTCTTTTTCCATTGCCTGCCCACTTTCGTCCCTAACCTCCGCTCATTGAACGCATCCTCTTTTCGGTAAGTCTGTGGACAACCAAGGCTCGTAGAGGACGGGTCGGTCCTGACTCTCGTCTCGCGCGCCTTTACCACTCCCTCGACTTTACCTAAGTAGACACGCAATGTTCACCATGAAGCACATCAGCCTGGCAGTCATCGCCACCGTGGCCCTGTCCCTGTCCATGCCACGTCAAGTCGCCGGAGGTGAGTGCGTTCGCGAGACGGACCCGTCGCACGCGCACTGACATACACGCCCATGACCGCATCGCCGCCTCTACCCAGCCGGCAAGTGCGTGCCTTGCCCTGGGGGGCGGTGCGGTGGACAGTCTCTCAAGACGGCGTGTGACACCAATGCCTGCTTCGAGGGCAAATGCTTTAGCGCGAGCGGGCGCCGAGACCTCCCCTCTGCCGAGTCTCGCGACCCCGAGCGACGAGCCAACTTCTGGTGTCTGCTATGGGACGACCAAGACGCGACGGGGGCAAACGCGCGGGCATGCCAGTCTTGCAACGGTCCGCAGGGCACTTGCACTTGAGGCCCGACGAGCGAAGGCCGAGTGTGGCGAATCGAGTCGGGCGGGGATGGGCGCGGCGAGCTCTGTATGTAAACAGCGTCGGGCGAGTGGAGATGGTGCTGTACAATATTGTACCTACTTACTGCTTGCGTGGGCCCGCACGTCGCATCAATGAGACCAGTTCAAGTTGACGTGCACGGCACATTCGGAGACTTTCTGACCGATGACCAAGGCAGCGTGCCCAACGGTCCAGGCCCCTCGTGCCTGCGGCTTTTGATGACGTGAACGAAAAAGGTGCCGCCTTTTCGCTGGGGCAGCGCAAGTCAAGGAAGCTGTGCCTGGGCGCAGCGCACATACATACAGCGCACATAAAACACCGAAATTGCTCTCTACTACGTCCGGCAGAGTGGCCAACCAGGGCGGGCAACGGCGCGGGCAACGGCGCGGGAGCTCGAGTCGCATCTCCATCCTCGGCCGTCTTTGATTGGGGTGGACCCGTATACTGTACGGCCGTGACATGCCCGGTCCCTCGCATCCAATTTGACACCGCCACTCCGCCAAGCGTGGTGTCAGGCGAACGGAACATTGCCGCCCGTTATCTCTGCATGGCGCTGCGCAATGGAGATGCTGCCCGGGCCGAAAAAGAAGTGTACATATAAGGACGCGCTTGTGTGCCACCAAGTGCCACCAAGTCCACCAACTCGTCCAATCTCCCCGCTCCCCACGCCCACGCCCCCTGCCTCTCCATCCACACTCACCCCACGCTCTCCCTCTGCTCCATCGTGAGTCGCGCAGGAGTTCGCACGGCCGAATCGACGCGCTGACCACGATTCTTTGTGCCTCGCCGACAGATGCGCTTCACCTACCACCTTGCGGGCGCCACACTGGTCTCGACTGCTGTTGTGTTCCTCGCCTCTGTGACGAGCGCGAGCGGTGAGTCTCGGGTCGACCCCGAAGAGCATTTACGCCGTCGCGCACCCCAACTGACCCCGTCTTGCCCGCCTGGCCCGCCACGCACCTACAGCCTTTGAATGCGTCCCCTGCCCCGGTGGTCTTTGCACGGGCGGCAAGAGCCTCAAAGACAAGTGCAAAAACCACGCATGCTTCGAGGGCGGATGCGCCGACGCGAATCGCCGCTCGCTCACACTCGACGACACCCTCGAGGCGCTGGCCAGGGACGCGGGCGACGACGAGGACGAGGCCCCCGAGAAGCGCGCCCGCAAGGCTTGGTGCCTGGCCTGGGATCCCAGCGACCCTAGCGGCAACAATGTTCGATCGTGCGTGTACTGCAACGGCCCCCGCGGCCTCTGCACTTGAGGGCGGGTGATCTGCGACCTGATATGGTGCGCCACAGTGAGGCGGCGCAACTGTGCGTGTCCGAGAGAGCCCCAATGCAATGTGAAACGTGTCTGCGAAAGCCCCGTCTCACGTAGGTACGACTTGGCTGAAGATCGTGCGCGGCCGTCTGAGCTCACTGGCATAATCACAGTACCGCATCAAGGGCCATCAGGGCCGACGCTGAGCTACCAAGGACGGGCCGTGTGCCAATGCTAGAAGTCGCCTCGAGAGACGAGGGCTAGCGCGGCACCTGCTGAGCGCCATCGTCGGCAAATGGAGGCGAGCTGGGTAAGTACGAGGACGCCAAGGGGGTGATTCGATACTGGGCGTAGTAGCACAAGGTAAGGTGTCCCACAACAGAGCGAGCTCACAAGCCTAAGGCCGAGGCTGCGCAAGCTAATGGGTTATGTATGTACATGTACAGTGCTCAAGTACTCACTCCCAGACAATTCCACCCCACGCCGCCCATTGCACTTTGACACATCCTCACCACACCGGTCCCAGACGGGAGCATAGACGGGGGCGGCAGCAACACCCAGGGCGAGACTTTGGGCGCGCCGCATGGCCTTGGGCCCAAGCATGGACCAGGCAGGCCCCTCACTCGACGAGACGGCCGACATGTCCATTGCCCCAAGGGTCTACAAAGATGCTTGGGTCGGCAGAGGTCTCTGCCTGCTCTGGCTGTAGGACGCCTGCTTGCTGGAGTGTCTTGAGAGTGGAGATGAGCGTCTGACGGGAGACGGTGGCGCTGCAAGTATGGGGGGCGAGGGATGATTAGGCGCAAAAGATTGTTAGCTAGGCCAAACAGATCGTCGGCGATATGCCACCCCACAGACAAGACTCACGTAGAAGTATTCTGCCCAGTTGCAACCGCCGCAGAAGGGTTGGGCCTCTGGTCGCCTACCCAGCGTACCGTGTCCAGCCAGTCGAGGACGTCCTTTTCGGGGTATCCCATCTCCTGCTTGATGAACTCGACGGGTGTGCCCGCCTGAATACTCTCTTTACTGGTGAAATCCGTGATGCTACCCTGAAGCCTGCTCAGGAACTCATCCAGTAGGGCCCTCCCCTCGGTAGACGCCAGCGCGGCGGGACTCCCCACGGACGCGGCGATACTCCAACTCGGCCAGGGCGTAGGGACTTGTCCGATCTTGCGGACCTCGCCCGAGTCGTAGAAGGGCTTGGTGGTGAATGTTTCCCACATGAATGCAGAAGTGGTCCCGTCGTTGACAGAGGCACGCAGGTTGGCAAAGGTGTCGTTGACTTTGAATGCTAAGTCGGAGACTTGACCCGATTCGTCGGTCCATCCGTGCTGCATTGCCATGACGCTGGCCATGATCTGCGGGGGCGAGGGGGTGAGAGTGACGAGCGGACAAGAGTGAGCTACAGCGTGGCGGCCAAGTCGTACCACTGCTCGACTGGGACTGACCTGACTACCTGACCCGATCCTGCTAATCCCAATCGTGGTACCCTTGAGGTCGTCGATGCTCTGGTATGCCTCGGCAGACTTGGAAGTGCCGGTGGATACGGCCCATACGAGACTACTCCTCACGTAGCTTCCCACGAGCTTGAGGTCGCGGCGGCCCTTTGCGATGCCAGCAATGAGGGACTCGGTAAGTGCAATGGCTACATCGATGACTTGTCCCTGGGGGGAAGAAGCGTCGAATGAAGAGAGGACTTGGCCGGTTCCTGCTGGCTGGGGGACGAGGTCGAGGTGCTCCCGCCCCCATGGGGTACGAGAGAGGATGAGCAAAGGAGAGGCAAAGTGTTCGGGGATGTACCCCACGCGGAGCTTCTTGGAGCCTGCGCCTGCGCCTGCGCC
>RRYC01000421.1:0-129519 GCA_004016185.1 Quambalaria eucalypti
CGCGCACACACTATTCGGATGGGAGAGTGCCGCCCTCCGTGCTGTGCTGCGGCCAGGGTTGGGATACATACATTGTACCACTTCCTCCAAAAGGGGTAAGTCTTGGTACGTGCGGTAACAAATCCAACGCCGAGCTCACCGTCATCAAATGAGGAAGGGCAAGCCGACGTACAGTGCTGCGGTCGAGGGGTCACCTACATACATTGTACCACTTCCTCCCGAAAGGGGTAAGCAGTGCCAAACCCTCTCTCTCCCGCAGGCGTATTCCCACATTAAGGCATGCAATCCATCGTCGGCCAAGGCGTGGTACAAGCCCTATACTAGGTTCACTTCCGTTCGGCCCGGTCTCGAACAAGGACGACGAATGTAAAACCCTCTCTATGTAGCTTACATTGACATCAAGTACCATTGTGTCGCTGCGAAGCAATAACCTAGCGGCGGGTGTCGGCGTGTGGCGCCCACGCGGCGCGGGACACGGAGGTCCCAATATATACGACGTGCACTTTAAGCTTAATGGCGAGCAAGGCGGAGCACGCACGCAGCGCGGAGGACTTGGAACCTCGGAGGTTGAGCTTGCTTGGCTTGCTTGGTTTGCTTGGCTTGCTTGACTTGCGTTGGTATTGTATTCTAGGAAGGCGTTTGAATTAGCTCAAATGGAGCGAAGGAGGGTGATGAAGCGTGGGTAACTTGCTTGCGCGGTAACGTCGAGGTTGAGCTTGGCGAGTCCGCTGGAATGGCCAACCCTTGCTGGCTCGACTGGCTCGCCGAGTCGCGGATTGATCGGCGTCGGAGTCGGGCCCGATGCCCCACCCTAGACGCGCTCCTGTCCGCTCGGAGCGAGGGCCGATCTCTCGTGTTGCGTGTCGGAAGGAGGCTGCTGAAAGGTGAACGAATGAGAGCGAGCATCCATAACCACTCGATTTAGTTCAGTTCACTTCATCACTTTCGCGACCCCTCGCAGCGAGACGAGCTATGAGGCAATTCCAAGGCGCATACATTCATCAGGGCGCAAACTTGATGGCGGTCAGCGAGGAGCTGAGGATGAGGCGACGTCAGGGTAGGGGTTGGGGTGAGGCTGGAGGGTGGTACCCCGCCTTCACGACGACGCCCTCGCAGCGCAGGTCCCATCTCGATCTGACAGCTGCGACGCGACGCGGACGCTGCCCCTACGCGTGAGTACGCCTACGCCAATGCCAGGGCGCCAGACGCCAGACGCTGAACGCCAAATCTATCAGCTCCGACTGCTGCGCCAGAGCCAACCTTCGATGTTCGCAGGCGACGTTTGTGCGGCGCGTTGCCTCTCCGCCTACCCTACGCAGCTAGCGGGCCGCGACTCGCGCGCTTGGCTTATCTCGTCTTCCGTCGCACCTCGGCCCCTCTTCCTCGTGCCGCGCCGCGCCAAGGAGTCCTCCTCTGACGCCGTATGCTCCTCCCGACCACTTCCATTCGCCGTCTTTTTCTTCTTGCAAGACCGACGTAGACGCCCAATCGTGAACGGGCATCGCGGTGAGCGCGGATCGCGTCCTGAGTCGCCGCCCTGCCCTGCCGCCTCTCTTGTTTCGCCGCGTCTCGTCTCGCCTACACGTCGCCTGACCCAGACGAAGGATTCTTGTGCAGCCGCTTCTTGAGAGGAGGAGAAAAACGCAGCTCAGCCGCGCCGCGCAGAACAGGACACTGCATACTGTATGTACAAGACACCACAGCGCAGCGCATATTACGCGAGAGGCACCCGCTCTGCAAGTTTCGCCGGGCGGACCGCGACGCCGGCGGAAAACTTGGGTGCTTTGATTCGCGTGCGTCGTGGGCTGCAGGTCGCGCTTTCCGAGAGGTCCAAAACGCCGTCAAGGCGAAGAGGGTCGGGGTTGGAGAGCCGGGCGACGAGGGCGCAGGCAACGGGACAAAAAGTGCAAGACCCAAGAACACAGTCACTTGGCGTGGAGGATGGCGGTAAGCCCAAGATACCACCCACCCTCCGCCACCACCCACCCACCCACTCACGCCCCACCCTCAGCCAGTGGCCAGTTCCGTCACTTCGATCGCGCGCGTGCAGCGCTGACCGAACACTTTGTTGAAACAGGACAGACACGGCGTACCGTCGCAGTCTGCCGTGTGGGAAGGGACGATACCATGCCAGTACGACTCGAGCACCAAACGCCCTCCCAAATTGGCAGCAATCACCAGTCAACGACGGCAGGAAAAGGCTAAGCAAGATCATCCGCGTGCGCGGCCGCAACAGTTGACCTCGTGGAACAGACCCTTGCCATACTCGACTGCACTACCACAACCTTGGTCAGTTCTTGCTGCTACCCCGTTTCCGGTGCACGCGCCCATTCCCGTTATTACTTACATTTGTACACATATTGTACACACATTGTAACTACCATATCCAGTATTCGCGCGTCAGCACTCCAGCACGAATCTGAGGCGGCGCAGGTCGTACCCTCAAAAATAGCAGCGGACCTACCGATCTGTCCTGCCCGGCGACGCCGTCAAGGGTCCTTCTTGCACGCTCGGCTGTCCAGAAGAGTCCACCTACCATACCATCTCAACGGGTCAAAGGAAGAGCGATGTAGGTACCAGAGGAGCGAGACAAGCTACACTAGCATATTCCCGAGATGCTGACATCGGCACCCGAGCCACCCATCGCTCAACCTCCGCGCCGCCCTCGCGTCTGTCAGAATCATACCAGACGTCATCCTCGAGTACGATACCATACCACCCACATCGCTACGCCCAACCACACCACCAACAACTTCGGGCAGCAACTCCGTGCCCAGCACACTTGCCCCTCCCTAGACATCGCAAACCTTGACGCAAGGATCGTAGCAACATAGTGCCCAGGTGAGTTATGCTGCGCCGAGCCGCACCTACCAAGTCTTTTTTGGGCCGTCAATCAAGGCTTCGTACATGCTGCCAATTCCCGCCCGCGCCTCCGCTCACAGCAGGCAATACCTCTACCTCACTCTCAATTACCGCTCGCATGCCCGCCCACTTCACCCCTCGTTCTCGTCTCTCGTCCCAGTCTTATTTTTCCCTCGTCCTCGCAGCAACAACAAACACGCACACGCGCTACGCCCGCCCGACCGTATACCGTACTGACGCAGCCCATCCAATAGGACGCGTTTGCCCCAATCGCCCGCCCTTGCCGCCCTCGCTGAATCCAATCTCAGCCTTCATCTGCCCTTGATTGAAACTTGCACGCACGCACGCATGCGTACACAAAGACGAAATGCACAAGCAGACCAGCCAGGACCGGATCCTCCCCGGCACCCATGCCCTCAGTAAACAAGGGGGTACGATTGCCGGCCTCAAGGCCAGGTGGACCAATATGTCCCGTGGGAAGAGGCGACTCCTCATCATCATTCCCCTTGCATTCATTCTTCTCGGGGTGAGTTTACGGAGCTCGCAGCATCAGCATATGCCGTCGCCGTCGTCGTCGTCGCCGCCATCGTCGCCGTCATCGTCACCGTCTTGTCCGCGTTCTCGCCATCGTCCGTCACCGTCTTGGCCGCATTCTCGTCATCCTCACGTCACCGGCTTGGTTCATCGTCGCTAACTCTATAAATTCATGTCCCGACGCTCCTTCTACGCACCCCTTTCGACATTCTCTCCACCTCGCTTCCCCTCACCTCGCCTCACCTCGCACACCTGCTTCCCCCTACATACCCTCTTACCTCATCCCGCGATACCAACTATGCGTCGCGCCTTCTCAATGCCCTCTTCACTCTTCTGCGCCGCCGCCTCGCAGCTCGTCCTCGGTCTCGCCCTAGGCCTGACCATTGGCCGCCGTGATGGCGCCGAGCGCAGAAGCTATAGCATCGCCAGCACCCTCCCGACTGGAGGCCAAGATACCTCCGAGTCGGGCTACAAGACCAATGGTTCATACTATGTGAGTGTACGCAGCGTGCAATGGGGATAGGGTGCATGTATGCGCGTGCCGCGCCGTGGCTGACCCCATAATAATGCCTCCTCCACTCGTAGACGTCGTCCCTGGACAATGACTCTCTCTTCAGCTGGGCAGAGTCCGCCCCCACATTCAACCTCACGGTACCATCGGACAGCAGCGGGTATGACATTGTCATCGACACGTCGCGCGTGTACCAGACCATGGACGGGTTCGGTGGCGCGCTGACCGACTCGGCCGCCTACCTCTTCGACGAGCTCAAGGACTCCGACTCGGACCTCTACGACCGTGTCTTGGACTACACGTTCAACCGCCGCACGGGCATCAACATCGTGAGGCTGCCCCTCGGCGCGTCGGACTTTTCCTTCAAGGAGTACGTCTGGACCAAGGGCAACAAGCTCGACAACGTCGTTTCCAAGTTTAGCTTTGGCGCGCCGAGCTACGTCATGTCTACGCTGCGCGACATCCGCGAGCGGAACAAGGACATCAAGATCATGGTCACGCCCTGGACGCCGCCGCCCGTGACCAAGACGAATAATGACTACAGTTGGGGGTGGATCTCAAACGAATCGATGCCCATCGTCGCTGAGTACTACGCGCAGTCCCTTCTCGCGCTCTCGAAGCGTGGCGTCAACGTTTGGGCTTTTACCACGCAAAATGAGCCCAGCCACGCCGCGCCGTACCCCTCGGCGCTCATGAGCGCCGGCATGCAGAACCGCCTCGCCGCGGCTCTGCGCGGCCGCCTGGGCGAGCTCGGCTTGGGCAGCATCAAGATCTTTTCACACGACGATAACTACAACCACGCCGACTTGGCGCTCAACTCCATGACGGCAAACTCGAGCGCAGTCGACGGCCTCGCCTTCCACTGCTACAAAGGCGACCCCTCCGTCGTCGGGTTGGTGCGGTCGAACCTGACCTCGCTAGGCCTGAGCGACAAGGAGATCCACATGACGGAGTGCAGCGGCACGCAGCAGAACCCCGCCCTCTGGGCGGCGGCCAGTAAACGCTGGACGGGCATGGACTGGTGGCTCACCAACGCCTTCTTCCCCCTACCGAGCATGTACTCCCGCTCGGTCCTCTCGTGGAACATCGCGCTGGACCCCGCCTCGGGCCCATACCTCCCCCACGCTTACTGCCAGAAATGCACCGGCCCATTGACGATTTCCTCGCCGAAGCTCAAATCCGAGACGAACAAGCACGTCGGCGTCAACCTCCAGAGCTACCTCATGCAGCACTTCAGCACCGCCGTAGCGAGCTTGTCTTACTTTGGCGGCGGGGCGGCCTCGCGCGTGGATACCACTACGCCCAGCAGCAAAACCCACCTCAGCGCTAGCTCGCTGGCGTGCCTCGTTTCCCAGGCGTATGCCGCGCCCTGGGACGGGGCCGACCTTTCGAAGAGCAGTGGGAAGCGCGTGGGCCTCGTCGTGCAGAACAAGTGCGAGAATACGCTCAGTGCGCGTGTTGCGACGGATGGGAGCGGCGCGAGTGTCAGCTTCAGGCCGGGGCTGACCACGATCGTTTGGACGCAGGGGGCGTAGGCGCAGTAGTGCGCTCGTGCCACGCGGCCAAGGCGAGAGAGATGATGATGCTCAGTTACGGTCCCAGTTCCTGTTCCTGTTCCGGTTCGATTTCACCACGCCACTCTTACCTCGTGCCTCTTGGGCTGCGCAGCGTAGATCACCATCCCCATCCCCATTGATAGGTAGACTAGATTCGTTTTCGTCTTCGCTTCGTTTTCGTGCTCCATTTCAGGCAGTCAGGCGAGGCAGAAAGATAGATACAAGACATACGAGGGGGAGAGAGAATGTATCCTACACAGTGGAGTCTGATAGATAGATACGGTGCTGTCACACACAGTAGAATCTGATAGATAGATCCAGATCCGATGCGTACGATCCCGACTGACGGACTGCCCTGCGATGCGGACTGGGACTGGGACTGGGACTGGGACTGGGAGGCGGGGCGGGGCGGGGCAGGCCTGCCGTGTAGCTTCCGTCTGCGCCAGTGGGCTACTACCCGCCCGTCGTCCCGCCAAGGCCAAGGCAAGAGGACGCACATCCACATCCCCTCTACTCCACGGTGGTAGTAAGCCTTCACTCTCCCTCGACTCAGCACAGGTCAATCAGGTCGATCTATCGGGCGTTTTCGTCTGCTCTACTCTGTGTTGTACCATGTAGGTATGCAATCTATTGCTGCAACTGCAATTGCGCTGTGCATTCCTGTCTAAGTACGCGAGACGATACCTAAGAACAGGTGAGGAAAAGAACGAGGTGGATGTGGAGAGGGGCCGAGACTTGGGTTGAAGTTAAAGAATGTGGGGGTTGGGGCGTACAGGCGGGAAAGACGCAGGACAAGACGTTTGCTAGTTGCAGCGGGAAGGAGAGCATTGTGGGGCAGGCCAGGCCAGGCCAGAGAGAGAGAGAGAGGTGGGCCTTCTATACTGCGGAATGGAATGAACAAACAGGAGGGACGGGACAGGACGAATCTAACGGAACACGGAACACGGGGCACGAAACACAGGGCACGGGACAGGGACGGCGATGGCGTCGCCGTACTAGAGACGCCTACCGAGTCCTCCACTGGAGAAGCGCCAAAAGGACTTGGAGACGCTCACGCCCCACGCATCAAAGGTACGGGTGAAGCACTCGCACATGACTGCGAGCCAGGCGTAGCTCGTAAGGAATACGATGAGGACTGCCGCCCAGTAGGGTACGTCCGCTACGAGGAGTTTGAGGCAGAGCCAGGCGCCCCAGCTCCAGAAGATGACACCGTGTAGGAGGTACAGGGAGAAGGCGTTTCGTCCGAATGCGCTCCAGAAGCGCAGCTGGAAGAATGTGCGGAAGGAAGTGCAGAGGTCGCAGAGGAGGAAGAAGCCCATGACGAAGAAGAAGTCAAAGAGGCGGGGGTCGGTGTACTGCAGGGTGTTATCCACCCAGGACTTGGGCTTGGCCGTCGCCCAGTCGGGGTGGATCCCGTGCTCGCCATGCGGAATGTTGGAGCCTGCGCCGTTGATCTGCTCCAGCCAAGAGACGGTTGCGCCAGCGAGGAAGATGATCCACGCAAAGACTTGGCCGTGGACGCGGGCGTTGGCGAGGAAGCCAGGAAGGTGCTTCCGCACGGATGCGGGCGCAAGGGGGACACCCTTTGCTGCGCGCGTGCGGTACTTGAGGCGGTTGTCCAAGTCGGCAATGATCAGACCAGCAATGAAAAAGTAGTCGAAGCGGTCTGCGTACCAGCTCAGCGTCCAGCAACAGGTGTAGAAGACGTAGCGCTTCTTTGCGTTGGGCATTTCGCGCGCAATGAGCGCGCAGATGAAGACGGTCCAGCTGGACTGCACAATGACGGGCACCGTCCAGAGGATACCAGTCGCGTACGTCACAATTTGCGGTGGCGTGTCGGGCGGGATGGTGAACCAGAGGGAGAGGTAGTCGTTGATGAAGACACCCAGGTTCTGGTAGTCGTTGTAGTAACTCCAGGGGGACCACGTCCGCGAGGCCAGGCGCTGGATCCAGTGGTAGGCGTCGGCCTCGATGAGGAAGTAGTTCATGAGGATAGCAGCCGAAATGGGAAACATGAGACGAGGCACACGACGGTGAATCGCCTCGGCCATGTCCTGCAGGCGACCGCGCACGAGGTAGCGGTTGGCAATGACACGGGCAGCGAGACAGAAGAAGATGCCGACGTTGAGACCTCCGTTTGTGAGAATGGCGCCGAGGACGCGTCGCAGCCAGTCCTCGAGTTTCGGGTAGTGCATGGCGTATCCGGGCGTTGTCTCTCCGTAGTAGAAGATGAGCATAAAGTGGTGGAAGGAGACCAAGAAACAGGCGAAACCACGCAGACCGTCGAGGTACTCGACGCGGGCGGCGCCCGAAGCAGTCTTGCCGCCAGCACCCTCGCCAACAAAGAGGTTCTTGGCGTGTCTCTTGATCCAGGCACCAACGCCAGTGGCCGCCTGTACGGGTGTCACGGGCTGAGCGGGAGCGGGCGCATCCTTGCGCTGTGCAAGCTGTCCGGCAGTCTGAGCAGAGGCGGGTTCGGAAGAAGCCTGCCATTCGACAATGGGCGTCTTCCACTGGACAGGTTGAGGCTTGCCCGAGGCATCGAGGAAGAAGGAGGCGGAGCGGCTGAGAGGAACAGGCTGTTCTTGGCCAGCGACGTTGCCGATTCCGGTGAGACCACCACCGAGAGCCAAGCTGGGACGAGCGGCGGGCAAGTCTCCCGAGAAAGACATCATGTGGGCCAGGCTAGGAGACGAGGCGTGTCCGACGCTGCTGAGCATCTCGTTGTCCGTCTCGCCATCGAGGACTTCGACGTCGTTGTCGGCACCAGCGCCAGCACCATGGCCGGCCTGAGAGGCACTGGCGTAGGCTTGGTAGGCAGCCGAATCCTTGTTGACCCTGTACTCGGGTGCGACGTAGCGTGGTCCAGTGCGACCCGCAGCGCCATCCTGCTGGTGTCCACCTGCAAAGGAGCCATAACCAAAGGACTCGAGGGTCTTGGGTCGGGAGTTGATACGCAGCGGGTCATCGTGTGCCTCGTACTCGTCGACGTCGGAGTCGTCGTCGGAGTCGTCTTCCTCGTCGGCGTCCCAGTCGAGTGCGGCAGAGGCGAGGAAGTCGGGGTCTTCCCACCTGCGCACATCCTGACTGATCTTGCTGTCCTTGATGTCAGAGCGGTCGGAGCGGGAGGCGGCGAGCGTCGAAGTGGAACCTGAGGCAGAAGTACGCGCGGCGGGTACGGCCAGCTTGGAAAAGTCGCCACCGTCGGACGAGGGCGTACCAGTCGAGGCAGCCGTGGGGGCAGCGACCTTTTCCTGTTCTGCTTGCTGCTGCTTGGCAATGAATTGGCGTGTCTTCTCCTGGGCCTTGAGGTAGCGAACGATGAGTGCGTGAATCAAGAGGATGAAGAAGAGGCCACCCGAGACAGCGCAAGCGATAATCGACCAGAGTGGAATGTGGCGTGGTGACTTGATGATCTTGACTGCGGCCAAGGCCTCGGGCGAAAAGGGTGTGCTGCCACGCAGCGTGTCGTCCTCGGTGCTGCACACGTCGTTTCCTCCCGCGGCGGCACAGGCTTCTTCGAACTGCATCGATCTCTCGGTGATGGACGAGTTGAAGAAGAGGCGCGCGTAGAGGACCTGGGCGACGGGCTGGTGGTGCAAGGGCGGCGACTGATTGGCGGTCAAGTCGCCCGTAGAGTAGTGCATGAGGGACACGGGTCCGCCAAGGGTAGGGAGGTTGACGCCATCGCGCTTCTTGTCAAAGTCCATGGAGGCCGTTCCATTGTCAGAGTGGTCGCCATTGTTGCTAAACATGAGCTGTTTGTTGCTGAGCCAGTCGATGCGGTGCTCGTAGAAGGTGGAACGGACATCCGCGCCCAAGGCCTGGGTCAGGTTCTGCACAGTGGGCTCCGCGTCGTACATGCGGGCAGACCAGGACCACTGGAGGGTGGAGGCATTGGGACTTTCGGAGGCCGTGAACATGGACGATTCGATGTACTCGGAGGCATTGTACTGAACGGCGAGCTGGGTAATTGTACCGCCCTCGCCGGCAACGGGTGGCATCATACTGGCGCGCAGGGAGCCGTAGAGAATGTCCCTGCGGCGAGTGAGGAGGGCACCGCCATAAGTAATACGATTTTTTGAGTCGGCTGGCTCGACGGCAATCTGGAGTGCGCCATCGGCCACGTAGGTGTTGTTGTAGTGGGTGCCCGTCCTCCACAGCGTGTGGAAACCATCATTGTAGTCATTGGTATGCTGCAGCGTCGTCCAGTCCTGGGCGCCCTCGCCCGTGTCTCCTCCCGAAGACTTGCCATCAAGAGAGGGCGAGCTAGCGGGTGTAAAGACGATGTCATTGGCAATGTCCGTCTCGTTGAAGTAGGAGATGACGGCGTCTGTCCAAAGTGCCGAAGTTGTGGGGTCTGCAGGGGTCGCGCAAACAGTGGGGGTAAATAGGATCAGTCGGCGCCAAAGTTTGCCGCGCGCGCGTTTGCACTCCCGCCGCTGCTCTGCATCTTGTCTCCCGTAACTTACCTCGGTATCCACAAGCACAGCTAGCAGCCTCTGCCGGCTGAGAGCCAACAGCGACGGCCAAGACGGCGAGCGATGCCGTAGCTGTGGCCGTGGCGGAAAGGCCGAATATCCGACTTTGCGCAAACTTCATCCTCAAAGGAAAGGTGTGCCACCAAGAATGCGGGCGATGGAAGGGGTGGGGAAGAACGGGAGGCGGTACGAGAAGTGGTGTTGAGGAGGGGTTAGGAGGGGAGGGGAGGGGTTGACCTGAAAAGGGGTGAGGAGAAAGGAGAAAAAAGGATCGAAGCGATCATCACGACGTTGAAAAGAGATTTCCATATTGTACTCGCCAAGTCGTCGACGTAGGTGGCGGGGTGCAGCATCTGGTCGACGGAGTGAGTGCTCGCTCGGATACGCCGTGCGCCGTCGTGGGGCTCTTGAACATGGGTATCGGCGGGCGTCTGGGCGAAGCAGTGAGCTCACTAGCAGGTGTCAGATCGACAAGCACAGAGGGGAGCAGGCAGGCAGGCAGGCCCCTAGGTAGCATACACGCAGCATACACGCAGCACACACGCAGACGACGCCGAAGACTTGGGTCTGTGCATGGGTTCGAAACCACGATGGTAAGCGAGGGGGCCATGGCCTGAGACTGGGCGCAGGTCCCACTTTCCCATTGTGGAAAGCAGTACTGACTGCAACTGCGACTCGATACTTACGAACGAGGGGCGTGCGCCCGGGGGGGTCAGTGCCCGCCGCGACGACGACGACGACGATGCCGAGGGTGGCCTCGAGGTGGAGAGGGCCCGAGTGTCTCGCACGCCATTGCTAGGCTCAAGGAAAGGGAAGCATGTACGGGCCAAGGCTGCATAGTCTGGCAAGCGAGTTGAGGTGGGCTGTGGTGCAAGCCAAGGCAACGGGCGGTGGGTTGACGGACGAGTGCATACGGTCGCTGCATCAGTGCAGCCAGACGCGTAGCTACGCAGTCCGCTCTCGGTCATCCCGTCGTCCCCGATTCACTCCCAATTTGAAGAGTACCACTGGCCGCTCCTGACCACGAACAAGGAAAGTGTCACATCATCACTGTCAGTGATCGGTGTTTCAGCAAGGGGGGTCCAGAGGTGGGAAAGAACTATGTCAGTCATTAAGTCATTAATGGCTCACGGGGGCGGCAAGGACCTACCAGAGACAGGCCCAAGGCCATGTGTCAGGTGCTCAAAAAGGCCAAATTTGGCAACTGTTCCTCGTCGACAACTCCGGCGGACGCAGCTGTCAGGTTTCGCAGTTTCAGACTGCAAGCAAACAATTTCGATCGACGACCGACGACGACGACGAGGATGTCTCGCAATCCTTACGCAGCGGCGGTGGCTCCCTGTCGGTGTCCAGCGGTTCGGCTGTCTGTTTGATGATTGACTGGTTCCGCCTCACCGGCGGTTGCTGTGTGCGTCTGCCAGTCTGCCCGTCTGCCTGCTCTTCGGCCTCGGCCTCACTTGTAAATTCATCCGTTTCACAAGTCTTTCCCCCGGCGAACAGCCCGCCCCTCTGCCCCTGTGCACGCGTGCTGCACCGGTGCTCAGGCCTGCATAATTGGTGCGCCTGCATCTTGTGCAATTGCAGCGCGCGTCGCATTGCATTGCATGATTATTGGCAGGTAAGTAGATCCTGATCTTGCCCGCATGTCTCACAGTGGGCGTTTGACGCCGTCGTGGCCGCCAACTTGGAGCTGCGATGCAATGCGATGCGACGCGACGCAATGCAACGCAAATGCAAGGGCAAATTCAGATGCAATTGCAAACGCAAATGCACCTTGGCTAACCTTCTGCGCACGACGCACCAGCAATCAGCGTATCGCACCGAGCTCAGTCTCCGCGACCACCTGGAGCAAGCTGCGGATCAAGAGCAGCCTTTGAACAACCTCTGGCACTCCTCGCCGCTCTCCCTCGCCGCAAGGACCAGACCGGGAGCCCCACCGATGCGCGTTCGCGCGGCGCTGTACTCCCATCGGGCCCAGCACCGTCGGGCAGAGCAACAACGCGCAAAGCGCAAAGCACTTGTGAGCTCCAAAAGGGGCTAGCTAGGGAGGTAGCTACCTAGTTCGCCAGCCCGTCTGCCTGAAACTTGCTGCCACCTCTTTCACCAAGCTCGCCGTTTCTTACCCCACTTTGCTTGCTCCCCCTTCCCAGCTCCTCGCCCTCGCCCTCGCCCCAGGCATACCACGGCGTCAAGCGCCGACCTCGAGCTTGGCATCAGGGCCCTCGGTGACCTGTGCCTTGCGCTTGCTCGCCGTTGCCAGTCGCCCGCACGCCCCACCTTGGACCAGTTGTCACAATGGGCAACAAGATTCTTCCATCTTCTCGCTGAGCCTTCTTTCGGAACAAGACGCCCCGTCCCGTCGCGTAGGTTGTCGCCTCCTTTATCTTCAAGCCCCGTCGCCCTGTCGCCCTGAAGTCAGTACAGTAAGTTCAGTACCTGCCTCCCCGCTGCCCTGCCCTGCCAGCGTGCTCGTCAGGAACAACCCCTCACCGGCCCGCCGCCGGTCCTCGCGTAAACCAGCCTGGCTGGCTGGGAAGAAGGAACGTCGAAGAACGTCGTTACGCTGCCGAGAGACCGACGTGCAGCAGCAGCAGCACGGTCGCGCTTGGACGTGCGTACTATTCAACACCGTGAATAACGCGTATAAGTCGATACCCAGAAATTTGCATGACGCTGCTGTAGTGCCCAACACGCGTTGCACGCCCCTCCACTTGCACGCGCGCGAGTCACGCCCTGGCTCGCCCACGGAATGTCCAGCCCAGACAGTGTCAGATCACAGGCAGACAGGCAGGCACGCCGCGGAAGCGGAATCAAGACGGCGACTAACGTACGAATGGTGTTGTTCCGGCCAATGTGAGGATCTTCTCTTCTCTTATCGTATCGCCATTGGTGGTCCCGTATCGCATTGCGTCCATACCGTCGCATCAGTCAACGCGTCGCCCTCCCTCGTCGTCCGTGGGAGAGTTTCAAGAATCTCAACACGCCACTCTGTGATCACGTATCAGTGTGAGTGTCCAGACGTGTGTTTGAGATAGCCACAGCTCCCGCAGCGGCGTGCGCTGGAGCGCGACGGTTGACCCGCTGACTGATCGAGTCCCACATCTGATACGAGACCAAACTCCGCCGGCGCCGGCGCAGCAGCGACAGCGAGCAGTGGATAAGCCGGCCGAGTGTAAGTCAGTAAGGGTTTGACCCGCCCTCTCCCACCGGCGACGACCTGTGAGGCCAACTCGCGTCGCGTCGCGTCGCGTCGGCAAGGGCGAGGGCAGAGCGTAGAGTGAGCATTTGAGTCGCCGTGGTTTCTGACATGGTGGTCTGGGATTTGGACCTCCGCGGCCACCCAGGTCAAACGTTGAAGCCCGGATCTTCCAGGGTCCGCCCCTGCCTGCTCACGCGCAAATAGACGCTCTCCCGACACTGCTCACGCCCGCTGTGCTCAGGCCCCTGGCCTCGCCTCGATCTTGATGGTGGCGATTATGACAGATGAAATCTCACTCTTTTTCCTGCTCCGCCCGGCAACTCACATTGCGTTCGCGTTTGCGTCGCGCAGCTCCACTTGGCGCAGCCGGCGCCGGCACGCTTCACGAGCCAGCACAAGACGGCATCACACGTGTGCTGTGCCGTGTGGACGGTCAGGTCCCCTGCCGAGTGATCTGTGGTGGTAGTGATCCGCTTGTCAGTAATCTATGTACGGCGGCTTCTTTGCCAAGAGGTCTGCGTTCTCTGCTGGATGCCGTGATTGTGCGCTGCGTGCGTGCGTACGTTCGCGTACGCGTGTTGTTACGCAGGCACGCACGCACGCACGCACGCGGCGCATGGCAGCGGCAAACGGAAGGCGAACACAGCGGCATCGTTCGACGAACAGGCTTCTGTGAACAAACTTTTATTTTTTTCTTGTCAGTCAGTTCAGAGTGACTTTATCCGCGGATCCTACGGTCCGGGCCGGGCGGGCCGCGAGAGAAGAGAGAGGCCATAACCGAGCCGCGGCATTTCCGACCGATGCGCGTCGACGGCGACGCGCCTGCCACGCGGTGGGCGAGCTCGCTTGCGAGGCCGGTGAGACTCGAAGTAAGACACCGCCGCGCCACGCTGCCACTGCACTTGAACACCGCGAGTCTTTTGAAATCTGAATTGTCTTGACTATTCTCGCTCCTGAACACCATTAGGACTGGGCGGGACTGTCTTGTCATTGTCATGAGACATTAATCAGATCCGGAATGTCCTAATTACAGGCCTGCCTTACAGGTTTACCCCCGCCGATCGGTCACCGACACATATTAAACACAATGATTCAGGGTCAGCTTGTCCGATCAAGACGACTAATAGACTTGTTTCAACAGAGTCTCGGTGATCGACGCCTTGACTAAGCCGTGTGATATGACACCCGAGCTGATGACGAGCGAAAAAAACTACTCCAAGACATTTGATTGTGCCTCTTCGGGCGAGCCATGTTAATTGCAAATGCAATTGCAATTGCAAACCGGCAATTGTCAATTATGATATCACAGCGGCGCCTCCGCGGCGCCGGTAGTCACCGTACTTACTGTACGCACCAAACACCGGCCGGCCCGAGCGCAGGCGAGCAAGAGAGCGGAAACGCCGTTCCGCCCTGCGTCCTGGGCCAAGCCAAGCGAGGCAAAGTTCCTCACGGCGTCGAGGCGTCGCGGCGTCGTCTGCTTTGCAAGCGAGCGCTCGGCGTTCAGGGCAGGAAACTTGACTGGCTCGCTAACTCGACGAGCTCGCTTTGTGTCTCGCTATCTAGAAAAAGAAGCCTTGCTGCGAAGCACTTGGCGCGTCTGTTCTCGGGCACTTGGGCAGAGAGATGCACCACCCACGCGTCGTCGCGTCGCTGCGTCGCTGCGCCGCGGCCAGGGCCAGAAGCCAGAAGAAGATAGGCATCGAGACCGACGGACGGGAAAGCCGCCGCCGGGCTGAGGCTGAGACTGATGAACCTGAACCTGAACCTGAATCTCGCTTAAGAACGGGGTTGTGATTCAGGCGGACCAGAGTCGCCGTGAGGTACCGTCTGGTCCTGACGAAGACATTCTTTCAGACACGATGCAACGCCGTCATCTCGAGGTGATACAATGCTCTCTCTGTCGCTCCCTCTCTCGCGCGCGCCCGCCTGTTATTCGCCCGAGCCCAAAGGGAGATGCCATTGCCATTGTGTTGGACGATCAAAGGTGTTGCTTGGCTGGCTTGGCTGGTTGCTTACGGTTCCACCCTGTCTCAAGCAAGCATTCTAACCCCGCCAACCGCCGACTCGCCGTGAAAAAGGGGGTGTGGTTGGCTGGTACTGGACGTAAAAGTATGCGCTTAATCGAGCATGGCTCAATAGTGCATGTATTGGCAATTCCTTTCGCGTTGATTAATGACCAAGTTGGGACCTCCCCAAAAGAGAAGGCGGTGACTTGGCATTGACGGCCAAGGCGCCCCGCGGGCCGGACACGGCGCGCACTGGGGCGCACAAGAGCGTCGTCTGGGCGTCAGGCCAGCCCCTACGGTCACGCCTGCCCGCCCCGCCCCGCCCCAAGACACAAACAAACAGGCCAAACAGAGACAAGGGCAAGTTCGAGGTCACACAGGCACAGAGCCGCCCTCTTTTCGTCTCTGCTCCGCCTTTGCGCGATCGCGCACTCTTTGATTATTGTACCCACCTTCCCGAAGAGGCAGTCACTCCCCCAAGAACCACCCCTGCTTGTGCTTACTTACTTACTACATACAATCGCGGCTTGGTCGGGAAGCCAGCAGGTAGAAGATGCACGAGAAGAAGGTGCACACACGCAGCATACACGCAGCATACACGCACGCACGCACGCACGCACACACGCACACACGCACACACGCGCATACGCACACACACAGCCCGCTCACCGACCCACCCAGGAATTTCGCTTCGAATCAGGAAGTTCCGCCTTTTGTGATTGGCCGCGTGCGTGATGGCGCAGGTAGGCGGACCTGCCTTGCAGCCTGACCACCATGCAGACCCCACCGGCCCATTCGCTGCCTGCGTGACTTGGCCTGCGTGACTGACCGACCTACCACGAGGAGCCTTGGCGGCCCGTGTCAGCCTGTCCCGACTTTGACATTTTTACGTCAGGATTGGGCTCCGGGAGTGATCAGATCCCCTCGATCTCACACGAAACCATTGTCTTTCGCCGCCTTGAAGCGAGAAACAATAGCCAGATGGCGGGCTCAGTCAACGTCGACGATGGGAGGCCAAACCCAAGGCAAAATCAACGGCAGCGGCGAATCGAGCCTAACCGGCGTTCGACACCCGAGGCCCTTTCACGGAAAGAGCGGAACCTGCCGTGCTATACCTGCTCGACCTGCTCAATATGCAAAGGAAAGATGGAAGCAATTGCCTTACTGCAAACTGCAACGTGCTCAAATGTCCGCCATCTTGCCTTGCCTTGCATTGCATTGCCTTGCCTTGCGTACGGTTGCGCTGCCTTTTCACTCTGCCTCTGCTTCTGCTTCGCCTTGCCTTGCTTATCCCTGCCGCAACGCTGCTACCCCCCGATTGCCTGCGCAGCCAACTGTGCAGACGTACCTACGCACCCAAAGTGGGGAGCGACCCTCCCTCTCCCTCCTCACTCCCCTCCCCTCCTCACCATGCGCTCTCACGCCATGCCACGGCGACTGGGGCCAGGGGAGCACGGTCCGCCTCGCCTCGCCACGCCTCGGCCTCTGCCCCCGCTCAAGTCGCCTGCCCAAATCACCGTCAGGTTTCGCCCACTTGCCCACAGCGATGTCATCACACCATGTGTCCAAGCACCGTAAGGCCCAGTCTCCGCCGCCAGCCGGCGTGTCTCTCGGTTCGCTACCTCGATTCAAACAATTTGCAACCCGTCCGACGTCCACGTCTCTGATCCTGCAGCGTCAGATCCCGTCCGTCTCTTCACGCACACGCACTGTGACCAAGATAGCAAAACCAGCCGGCCAGGTACGCTGAACCTCCACCGCATGTACGCAACGCATTGCCTTGCCTTGCCCTGACCTGCCCGTGGTTTGACATGATACCGCTTCGGGTAAGTAGCTGAGCACCGGCGTAACTGCATCGTGGCTGTGGCGTGCGTGGGCGTGGCCACGCCGTGACCCAGTGATCGAAGGGCCCGTCGCCGCCAACTAGCACGGCCCCTCGCCGATCAAGGTCAAAGTACCGTCGGCGCCTCGAGTATTGTAGGTAGGTGACACAACTTTGACAGTCGCTCTCGCCGCCGTTTCGGACGCCATGCGCCATACGCCACAAGTTGTTACATCTCCTCAAAACCCCCAAGCCCTTTTACGATACAAAATTCTCCTCGTCTTTGCCGCCGAGCTCAGTGATTGCCTCTCTTACGCCGCCGCCGCCGCCGCCATCGACGATCGCTCCAAGCCAATCCCTCCTTACCTAGATTGATCGCAACCTGCCATCTCTCTTCCGTCTCCTTACTTAGATTTACCCCAACCTACCTTTTCTCCTTTTGCCATAACTCTCTTTTCAATCCTCGTTCCCACCAACCCCACGCATATAGTCCTTGGCGCCCACATCGGACCTCTCGCCATACCATACAAGAGCAACAAGCAACGTCCAACGTGACCACCTCGGCATCCCCTCGACCCCCTCTGGCTCCACCCTTGTGACGCCAAACTTTCACCTTCCGATCGACGCCCACTCCCGTCCCCGGATCGCAGCTCCCGAAGTAGGCCTTGACAAGTTTGACAGCGCCAACGGGACCTTCGGAAAGCTTATCCCCAGTAGTAGTACCAGACCCTCGTCGTCATTTTACGCTTTGGAGTAGCAAGAAGGGTTCCCCAGAGCCCCCACAGCGCCTCCAGCACCCACTACGCAGTCTCTAGTCGTCTGACAGCAGCAACGACTGCCGACTCCTGGACAGTAGCTTAGCGATACTTAAGTGCCCTGCCGCCGGCCCAGTTTTTCGTCACACGCTCCTCCCCAACAACAAGCAACAGCAAACAAACACTACAACAACGACAAGCAACGATGGCAGCCACAATGAATGCAGCTACCCCCGCAACGGTCCCACGCGGCCTGCCCGCCGATCCCATTCGAAATGGCGCGCAGAAGCAGTTTGAAATGGAGGCACTCACCCACAGCCTCGAGCTCCTCGGTCGACTCGAGGACAAGGACATTCACCGAGTTCACACTCTCCCCGCCCACCCTGAAGCAGCTGCGGCAGCTGGCCTGTCGCGCTCCCAGGGCGGCGACTCGTCTGGTCACGGCGATGTGCCCTCGCTGGCCGCGTCTCGTACCAGCAGCGCCTCGTCGCACAGCAACTCCCACGAAGGGGGCTCCGGCGACGACGACATTCAGGTAGCAACTGTCCAGGAGACGAGCGTTCCAGCACCCGCGTCCAGCAGCGAGGAGAAGCAGAAGCAGAAAGTCGCCGACGAGATGCTACTGCCTCGCCTGACCAAGGACGACGTCGAGTATGCTTCGGTGAATGTATGCGACGAGGCGCCCAAGCTGCGCGACGTGCGCGCCCAACTCGTCAAGCAGTATCCTCTTCTCGTTGCGCCGCCCGAGCCCAAGCCAAAGGCGCGCAAGCCCAATGCACCTCCGCCCGCCCTTCTGCCCAAGCCACGCGTCGTATCCGACGAGGAGAAGCGCGCCCGCGAAAAGAGCCTCGTCGTCCGCCTCGAAGACGTCGAGTATCGCAACGTCGTCAAGGGACTCGTCGTCCTTGAGAGCAGGCGCCGCGAGTGGCGCAACGTCTCCGAGGCACCCGAGACGGCCGAGGCTACCCCTCTTCCTGTCAACCTGCCTTCGCCCTGGCTTCTGGACATTGACGGTGCAGCCCTCCTGGCAAAGTCGCAAAAGGCGAAAAAGACGTTTGCGCTACCTTCTCACAGGTACATCTCCTCGTGCGTCGACTGCCGCGGTGCAGGCACCACGCAGTGCACGGGCTGCCAGGGCATCGAGTCAGACGAGTGCTTCTGGTGCGAAGGCACGGGCTTCCGCCGAAGGGGCAAGCGCTGCGACGTCTGTGACGGCAAGACGACGTACCAGTGCACACACTGCAAGAACGAGGGCGTAGTCAAGTGCAAGTCGTGCTCAGGCCACGGCAAGGCCCTCGTCGGTCTGTTTGTGACCGTCAAGATGCGCTGCATCGAGCTGCCCCCCATTCGCCTCGAGAAGATCGTCGGACCGGATGGCCTGACGGACGAAACTGCGATTCGCGCCGCCGCCGTGGACAAGGTCCTGCAGGCTGTCATGAAGCTTCGCGGTGACGCCAAGACGGGTACCAACGGCACCACCACCACCAAGGCGGCACCCTTTGTACCCGTCATGGCGCGCTGTCTCGTCGAGCGCTCCATATCGCGCACCTTTTCCGTGCTGCGACCCTTGCACGAAAACTGGAAGGAAGCTGCCAATGCCTTTGAAGACGCCACGCCCGCTGATGCGACGGGTTTCGAGGCCATGGTTGCTGAAGAGGCCTACCCTTCGCCCTTTGCGGCCCTCTCCCGCGCCAACAGCAATCTCTTTGCCTTCGAAGGCATGGACCCCAAGACTCAAGTCGAGACGCGCCGCTACCAGCTCTCGTCTGCACCCGGCTCGGTACCCAAGGACGTGACGACGCCGGCCAATAGCGCACGGACGAGTCCTGCTCTGTCTCGCGCCGTCTCCCGCGACGTCAGCCCTTCGTCTACGCCTGCGGGTCTCGCCTCGCTCAGTCCACGCACGAGCGTCGCCAACCTCCAGACCCTGTTCAAGCAAGTCGAGCGCCAAAAGTCGTTTTTGAGCATGCCCGGCTCGCCCACGGCCGCGGGCGCGCGCACGCCCGCCACGCCCGGGTCCATCGCAGAGGGCAGCGGCTCCCTCCTGGACGAGAATACTGCACACTTCATGGCCGCTCTGCAGAGGCAGCAGCGCCTGTATTCCATGCCCGGCAGCGGCAGCACGTCGATGATCGGCGGCGTGGGCGGGTCCCTTGCGACGGGATCCGTCAAGAAGCGCGCGTCCATCTCGAAGCTGTTTACGCGCTCGCAGTCCACTTCGGGACCTAGCAGCCCCGTCTACGCGCCAGGATTCCAGTTTGGCTTTACACCCGCCACGGCCAATGTCAACGGCAAGGCCCGCTCGGGTTCGTCCATCGCGGGCTTCTCCGGCTCGCGGAGGAACAGACAGAGCTCGACGAACAATCTCGCGCAGCAGGCACAGGCACAGCCTGCCGTCGTGCCACAGCAGTCCCAGACGATGCCCAACACGCCGATGCAGTGGAACAACGTGGACCCCTTCCGGAATGTCCAGGTTGTTGGTGAGGCCAAGTAGACGTACGTACATAGATGCGCCGCCGCCCACTGGCACCTGTTTCATTCCTTGTTCCGCCCCCCTGTCCTGCTCTGTTCATACCAAGTTCCGTGTTTCGTACTCGTCTCGCCTCGTCTCCTCGTTTCACTTTCGTCTCTCGACCGGTGTCATATCTTAGATGGATTTCAATTCCCAACCACGCACCCACCACGCACCCACCCTACCGATAGATACATCCCCCGCTCAATAGAAGGGAGTACCGCGCAAGTCTCCCGCGACGGCTGGCACTTGGCACTGCCGCCATGCCGCCACGCCATGCCAGACCATACCATCACACCGTCTTTACACTCTGTAGGAATCAACATCCACACGCTCCCTTACGCTCCGTTCTCAGGCGCCTAGACCGCCCTTTTGTGTCATCCTTGCTGTCCCGCCGCGATTTTTCGTCTTCTTTGGCTGGTGCTTCATGAAGCACCTTGCACTTCAGTCTCCTTGCCTTGCACTTTGGTATCCTTGCCTTGCTCTTACCTTGCCTTGTCCTTGCCTTGTTCTTGCTCGCCCCGTCCGCACCTGCGTCTCCTCTGTTTCCCTGTTCTGTCCTCACCTGTCCTCTCGTGGATCTGTCCTGTCCGTTGCCACCTCTCGCGCCCCGATGTCGATTCCAATGACGATTCCGGTTCTGTCTCTCTGCGACTGCCCTGAATTCCGATACGATTTGTGAATTGCGAATTGGACCGACTCACTCCTCGTTCGTCACCGCCAGGCTTGCTTGCATCGGCCACTTCGGAGTTGGCATTCAAAGTGGAGCGGAGTGAGCCAGCGAGGAAGTGTGCCGTGTGCCGTGTTGGCCGAGAGGCGGGGGAGAGTATGCCGTCACGTGACTACGCTCTATGCCGTGTACCCCGTGTGTGTGCGGCGCCCCCGGCCACGCCCGCCCTTGTTGCCCCGCCCCCGCATCCCCTTGGCCGTCACGCTGCTGCTGCCAAGCTGCCGATTCCTAAGCCTAGGCGTGTCTGTCATTCGGTCCCGAGGCTGCCCGTCCGCCTTGGCCCGCCCAACCCCACCCGCTTTGCCCTCTGCCCCGCGCCCCGAGTCGACCCTTTGCGCGACGTTCCACCGCCGACTTTCCGGGCCCATTGATCCACCCAACACCCTTTTACCACCACAACACCACCCTAACACCTCCACCACTCCCGCACGCACACGATCAAGCTCCCACGTCTGCATTCAAAGCAGGCCAAGACCTTGTTTGTTTGTTTGTTCGTTTGCTCGTCTTCATCCCCACCCGATGGCCTCCCTACACCTCCGCACCTGCCTGCGCGGCGCCACCGCACGGCCCGCTCACGCTACCTCGCGCTCCCTCCTCCAGGCCACGCAGGCCACACAGACGAGGCTCTACAAGAGCTCGACAAAGGTAGGCGCCGCTGCGGCATCCCCGCAGAAGCCTCAGGCCCCGTCTGGGTATGACCAGTTTATTAATACGTGAGTGCGGTGTCACAGTGGCGGTGGTGCGTGCGCGTACGGCGTACGCATGATGGCGCATGTATGCTGACCACGACGCCCACTCGCCCGCCCGCTCGCCTACCCCGCACCAGCAACAATGCCTACTACATCGAAGAGATGCACCGTCGGTGGAAGGACGACCCTTCGTCGGTCCATGCCAGCTGGGACGTATACTTCTCGGGCCTCGACAAGGGTCTTCCCTCGGAAGCCGCTTACAGGCCGCCACCGAGCTTGATGCCTCTGCCCGTCGACGCACCGCCGATTGATCATGAGAGTCTGGCCAGCGGAGAGAGTGTGGATGACCATTTGAAGGTGAGATCAAGTGCGATGCGACGCTATGCTACCACTTGTCCGTGCATTCACACTCCCTTCTCACCCACGTGCCCGCACGCACGCCCGCACGCTCGCACACCCCGGCAGCTCCAACTCCTCGTCCGCGCCTTCCAAGTCCGCGGTCACCGCATCGCAAAACTCGACCCACTCAACATCGTCAATGCAGAGCGCGATGGCAACATCCCCGACGAGCTCACCATTGGCCACTATGGATGGACCGAAAAGGACCTCGACAAGACGATGCGCTTGGGTCCCGGTCTCCTTCCCAACTTCCTCAAGGCTGGCGTCCAGAAGATGACCATCCGCGAGATCATCGACGCATGCAAGCGCATGTACTGTGGCTCCATCGGTGTCCAGTACGTCCACATCCCTGACCGCGAAAAGTGCGACTGGCTTCGTGAGCGCATCGAGACGCCCGAGCCATTCAAGTATTCCGTCGAGGAGAAGCGCACCATCCTCGACCGATTGATCTGGTCCGACTCCTTTGAGCGCTTCATCGCATCAAAGTACCCCAACGAGAAGCGTTTTGGTCTCGAAGGTGGCGAGTCCCTCATCCCCGGTGTCAAAACGCTCATCGACCGAGCCGTCGACCACGGAGCAGACTCCATCACCATTGGTATGCCCCACCGTGGCCGACTCAATGTCCTTGCCAATGTCATTAGGAGGCCCGTCGAGGGTATCCTCCACCAGTTTGCTGGTGAGGACACCGAGGGCGGCGGTGATGTCAAGTACCACCTTGGCGCCAACTACGTCCGCCCAACCCCCTCGGGCAAAAAGGTTGCCCTTTCCCTCGTCGCCAACCCTTCGCATCTCGAGGCCGAGGACCCCGTCGTCCTCGGAAAGACGCGCGCCCTCCAAGACTTTGCCGGCGACAAGGAGCACAAGAAGTCGATGGCACTCCTCATGCACGGTGACGCCGCCTTTGCCGGACAGGGCGTCGTCTACGAGACCATGGGCATGTACAACCTCCCCAACTACGCCACGGGCGGTACCGTCCACATCGTCGTCAACAACCAGATCGGTTTCACCACCGACCCGCGCTTTGCCCGTTCCACTCCATACCCCTCGGACATTGCAAAGTCCATTGACGCACCCATCTTCCACGTCAATGGTGACGACGCCGAGGCCGTCACATTCGTCTGCCAGCTCGCCGCAGACTGGCGCGCAAAGTTCCAAAAGGACGTCGTCATCGACTTGGTCTGCTACCGAAGGCACGGCCACAACGAGACGGATCAGCCCAGCTTCACCCAGCCCAGAATGTACGAGGCCATCAACAAGCAGGAAGTCACCCTCGCACAGTACACCAAGCAGCTCGTCGACGAGGGCTCCTTTACCCAAAAGGACATTGACGAGCACAAGAAGTGGGTCTGGGGTCTCCTCGAGGAGGCTGCCGAAAAGTCAAAGAACTACTCGCCTGGAGAGCGCGAGTGGCTCTCGTCTGCCTGGGACGGCTTCCCATCGCCCAAGGAGCTCGCCGAGACCATCCTCGACCACATGGACACCGGTGTCGAAAAGGACACGCTCCAGTACATTGGTCGTCACACCTCGTCGTACCCCGAGGACTTTACCGTCCACCGCAACCTCGCCCGTATCTTGAAGAACCGCATGAAGACGATTGACGAGGGCGAGGGTATCGACATGCCCACTGCCGAGGCACTGGCATTTGGTTCCCTCGCCATGGAGGGCAACTACGTCCGTGTCTCTGGTCAGGACGTCGAGCGTGGTACCTTTTCTCAGCGCCACGCCGTCCTTCACGACCAAAAGACCGAGGACATCCACATTCCTCTCAACTCCCTCAGCAAGGACCAGGCGCCATTTGTCATCTGCAACAGTTCCCTGTCCGAGTTCGGCTGTCTCGGCTTCGAGCTTGGCTTCTCCCTCGTGGACCCCAAGAACCTGACGATGTGGGAGGCACAGTTTGGTGACTTTGCCAACAATGCGCAGTGCATCATCGACCAGTTCATTGCCTCGGGTGAGCGCAAGTGGCTGCAGCGAACCGGTCTGGTCGTCAACCTGCCGCACGGCTACGACGGCCAGGGCCCCGAGCACTCGTCGGGTCGCCCCGAGCGTTTCCTGCAGCTGTGCGACGACAACCCCTTCAAGTTCCCCGACGAAAAGGCCATGAACCGCCAACACCAGGACGGCAACATGGCCGTCACGTGTCTGACGGAGCCGTCGAACCTGTTCCACGTGCTGCGTCGCCAGGTGCACCGTGGCTTCCGCAAGCCCCTGATCAACTTCTTCTCCAAGTCTCTGCTGCGTCACCCCATGGCCCGCTCCAAGCTCGACGACTTTTTGCCCGGCAACCAGTTCAAGCGCTTCCTTCCGGAAAAGTTCCCCGAGGAGCTCGACTCGCCAGACAAGATTAAGCGCGTCATCTTCTGCTCTGGGCAGGTGTTTGTGCCATTGGTGGAGTACCGCCGCAAGAATGAGATCAAGGACGTGGCCATTGTGAGGCTAGAACAGCTCGCGCCCTTCCCTTACGAGGACGTCGTGGCGTGCCTGGACAGCTACCCCAATGCGCAGATTAGCTTCACGCAGGAGGAACCCATGAACGGCGGGTTCTGGGACTACGTCAACCCGCGGTTGCGCACGGCCTCGCGCCACACGCAGCACCACAAGGGCAGTCTTGCGCTCCTCTCGAGCAGGCCGCCGTACGCCTCCGTCGCGACGGGCTCGAAGAAGGTGCACCAGGCAGAGGTGCAGAAGCTCATGGAGGACAGCTTCGACTTGTCTAGGCAGGCGTCGGATTGAGTTGCGAGATGCGAGTCGTGAGTTGCGAGTTGCCCGTGCGGTTGGTGCACTTGTCTGTCTCGCACGGAGGCAAAGGGCTGCCGATGGGCGGTGGGTGGCCATGGTACGGTGCGGTGCGGTGATGCCCAGGAGAGAGGAAAAACACCCATAATGAACATACTTTCTTTGCCACTACGTTGCACCTGGACCCCCTTTCCCCCTCCACTTCATTTTCGTTTGAATGTCATGGAGCGTTGCATTGCATTACCTCTCTCTGACGTTGTGTGTGTGCGTGTGTGTGTGTCGCGCCTACTACGTTTGCTCTGCCTGCAGCGAGGAGGTGGCTCGAACCAACTCGACTACCCTGTGCGGGGACGGGATGAAGCTCCGCACGACGATTCGAGCTCGAGCGAAGGTTATCGTTCATTCATTGCTACTTATACTCATTCAAGAGGAATCCCGTCATACAACGGACATGTTCAGAGGGCCAAGAGCATGGCATGGGAGTAATGAATGCTCCTGGGCGGTGGCGTGGCGCCACCTTGCCCCTTTCAGAGCGGGAGGAGGGGCAGGAGCAGGATTGAGCGTGACGAGGAGAGAAGAGGAGACGAGGGGCAAGGGAAGTCCAGTGGGGATGGGGAACTTTTGGGGGGTCACGTGCTGGCCTTCGAGCTCGACTGAGGGAAAAAGGAGAGGGAGAGGGGTCCCAGAGGGGTCGGAGCCGCGTTTGCACTTGCACTGCACCCAGACAACTAAAGGCGAACCTCGTCCCTTGCCGTCCCTCACGCCCAGTCGGACTGGCACAAAGACGGGCAAGCTGGTCAGTGAGCCCACTCAGCACCTGCTACTGTACAATATGTCAATGGCACGGCATATCATGGCATGACATCGCCTGAGGCGTCGCCTGTCGTCTGCCGTCGCGCGCAGGACGCGTCTGGGTCTCGCGGTGCGGGCGGGGGGGCCGGCGGGTGGCGGGCGCGCAGGACGGGGGCAAGGCGGGGTTGGATTGAATCGACGGGAGCGTCTGAGACCTTTGAATGAGGGGGTGCCGGTGCCGTCGGCTCACATTGTCGGGGTCCGAGCGTTAAGTGACGTTCGTTGCCTAAAGGTTTCCATGGGGCGGTGTCCGCAAAGAAGAAGAAGAGCAGGAAGAAGAAGAAGAAGAGCGTGTGGCGTGACCCTACTCGCACGTCGGGCCAGGCTTATCTCGGGAGCAATGCCGAACCCGCCGGTTCCCGGTCGCAGTCAGTCAAGAAAGCCATGCGCCTCGATGGCGAGATACAGTACAATGCGCCCCCGTTGCTTTTCTCCGCTGCGCCGCTGCGGGTGAAGGACCAGGTAGGTCTCGGGAGTGCGGGGACGACCGACGACGAACGACGACAGAGGATGAGACAAACCATTTGCAATCACCATGGCGTGCTCTCAAGTCGTTCGCTGCCCTCACTGCAGAGAGCGAGCAGTCGCCGCGCCGGCGTCGCATCGGCCCTTTCTCCGAGACGGAGACAAGCTGCGACGGGTGGTGCGGATACGAACAATGCAATAACGCTCAATTAAAAGTCTGTCGGCCACTGTATGTCCTCGGAAGGGTTCCATCGGTCAATTGCGCCAATGGGGGGGGGATTGGTTGGCTACGGGGTCGGCCACATAATGCCACCCTGCCCGCGCGCCCTGCCCGCGCCGATCAAGATTCCACGGCTGACGTGCGACGCATGCAGGCGTGCAGCAGAGCACGCCGGGTACAGTCCTACTTAACCACGCTCGAGCCCACACTGTCAAGCCCACCCACCCACTTTAGCACAGCAGACGTCAGACGAGCGAGTCACTTCAGGCGCTGCCTGCTTGGACGGTTGGCCCGCCCTGCCGGCGTCGTCCCCGGCGTCGCTCTTGCATCTGGCGCCTGGCGTCTGCGTCTGCGGGTGCGTCTCGTCTCCGCCGGCAAGGTGCGGGACGCGGGGCGAGAGAGAAGAGTCAAGTCAGATCAGATCAACACAACACGCCGTCGGACATCAACATGGCATGGCGCACGGCTCGGACCCACAAGACGAAAGACGCCGCCGTCGCCGTGTCAGAGCAGGACAACAAAACACTAGGTACTGTACCCGTGCGCAGTCCCCGCACCTAAACAGTCTCACTTGCGCTGCACTTCCCTCGTCGTTATCGCCGTCCCCGCCGCCGCCCGCCGTATCGCATACGCACATGCACAAGCACCCGACTCGCACTCGCACTCGCACTCGGATGACGAGATGTGGTGCGCAGTCGGCGGCAGTGGGGTAGGGCGTCCCCACATCCGCCCCTCAGCTCGCTCGCTCGCTCGCTCATTGGGTGGTGCTGGGTGGTTGTGCGTGGAGGGGTACGGCCCCTGTCCTTGCTGTTTGCCCCTCTGCTTTTGCCCGATGATCCACCGCCGAAAGCACATCCTTCGGCACGGCCGTCGACTCGATCGATTCACGGCGCCCTTGCTTGTTTGCCCATTGCCTGACTGTACCTTGAGCCCCCCTTGACGTCAAGTCCATTCCACGCCTGACCACGTTCTCACAACCACCTCCATTCCTTTTTATTCCTCTCAACCCCCCCTGGCCCCATCTTCTTTTCCTTCCTCGCCCCCATCCCCCTTCCCCTCCCCTCCCTCAACCTATCCATCAAGTCACCCCACATCGGCGACCATGCGCTCCCTCACCTCCTCGCTGTTCGGCCTCGCCCTGGCCGCAGCCACTGCCCTGGCCGCACCCGCCATTCGCGCCACACCAAAGGCAGCAGACTTCTTTGTCGATGGCTCCAAGATCCCTGGCATCTCCAACCAGACGGGGCCTTTGGGCGACTCGTATGCGGGACTCTTGCCCATTAGCAAGACGCCGGGTGATAATCGCAAGTTGTGAGTGCAAGCTCCAACCAAGTCTTTCTGCATGCATTGGCTGACCCTTGCACACCCTCCCGTCCCTGCAGCTTCTTCTGGTGGTGGCCGACCAGCGGTGACGTAGGCAAGGACGACCTCGTCATCTGGCTTAACGGTGGACCTGGCTGCTCCAGTCTCGAGGGAATGCTCGAAGGTGAGGCAGTCTGTCCGCGTCAGCCCAGTCCCTCCATATTTTTGCACTGACACACGTTTCACCCACGCCCTGCCCACAGAGAACGGCCCCTTCTCCATTTCTTCCCCCGAGCAAGGCGTCGTCAAGGCCAAGGTCAACCCCTACTCGTGGCACAAGCTCTCCAATGTCCTCTGGGTCGAGCAGCCCGTCGGCGTCGGCCTTGGCTCCGGCAAGCCCGACATTACCAACGAGCACGGCGTCGCAAAGGAGTTCTACGGCTTCCTCCAGAACTTCTTTGACACATTCACCGACCTCAAGGGCAAGAAGCTTTGGATCACCGGCGAGAGCTACGCCGGCATGTACGTACCTTACATTGTCGACTACATCTACAAGCAGGACGACACCCTCAACCTCCAGGGTTTTGCCGTAAACGACCCATCGATTGTCAATGACAAGTTTGGCGAGGACATTCCCGCCTACCAGTTTGCCCTTAACAACAAGAAGGCACTCGGCCTCAACGACACGTTCATCTCTGAGCTCAAGTCCCTCGCCAAGCAAAAGGGCGTCGCAGACTACCTCGAGAAGACGCTCACCTTCCCTCCCAAGGGCGTCATCCACCCGCCCAAGCAGCTCAAGGAAGGCGACATCTGGGACCCCGTCTACTACGCCGCTGCCGACGCCAACAAGTGCTTCTCTGTCTACCTCATCGACAACAAGTGTCCCACGCCCATTGACCCCCTTGGCTTTGCCCTGGACCAGGACACCACGGCGTCCAAGAACAACTTTATCAACAACGAGCCTGGCTTCAAGGAGTTTGTCCACGCCAAGGCAGGCCGCGAGTGGCTCGAGTGCACAAACGAAAACGTCTTCCTCGGCGAGGGGGACACATCCGAGGCGCCCACGGACATTGGCCTCCTGGGCACCATCATCGACAAGAGTCAGCGCAGCGTCGTGCAGCATGGCCTCCGCGACTTTATCCTCCTGGCCAATGGGTCGCTTCTCGGGATCCAGAACTCCACGTGGGGAGGCAAGCAGGGTTTCCAGACGAGCTTCTTCCAGAGCCCTGATAACCTCATTGTCGACGGCAAGGCTGCGGGTACCGTGCACACCGAGCGCAACTTTACCTTCGCGACGGTGAATGACGCAGGGCACATGATCCCGGAGTTTACGCCGGCCGTTGCGTTCAAGCTCCAGAAGTTCCTCCTTGGACAGATTGGCGAGGATGAGTTGACGCAGTGAGCGAGCAGGCGAGGTGGTAGCAGCGATGGGGGCGGGGCGAGGTGAAGTGAAGCAAAGCAAAGCAAAGCAAAGCAAGGGAGGCAAAGGAGTTGTAGAGCGTGTGGAGGCAGTGATCCGCGCATGCGCACCACCAGCCTTTGCTCAGTCGGACGGACGACTTGGTTGGATTCGCACCCGAAGTTGCGCTTGGACTTGGACCTCATCTACCAGCATGGCATGTATGCATTGCATTGCATCCCCTCTTCTCAACTCATCTTTGTCCCTTATCCTTGCATTCATCATCTCCATCCTCCTTGCACTCATCCCTCTATCCTTGCCTTGCAGACTCACTTACGCGGAATTGCGTGCAATCCAGTACATTAGCTTAGTCTAGCCTATCCTATCCGATCCTATCCGCGTTGATGACTGAAGCCGGGACTGAGGCCGCCGAGAACATAGACTGAGACGAGTTTCCCTACCAGGCACACTTCTGAAATTCCAGCCTCACGCCCATGCCCACGGGACGCACGCACGCATCAGAATCGCTTACAATAGAATAGAAGAAGAACACATCTCTCTGTTACACCGTGCATGCATCGACATCGACATCGACACACACATGACCACTTCGAGCGAGAAGGGCGAGAAGGGCGAGAAGGAGAAGTAAAAGTAAGAATACAGCATATATCCACACAGCCCACGCAACCTGCGGACTTCTTCGTAAGGAGCAGACAGGCAGACAGAGAGGAGGGATGGGTTGGGGGAGGAAGAACGAACGAACCGAGAGAATACAGTAAGTAAGTCGAGGTCGAGGTCGAGGTCGAGGTCGAGGTCGGGGCCAGCTGAGCTGAGCTGAGCTGAGCTGAGCTTGGAGTCGCGGCGGGGACACGGAGGGACACGGAGCATGAGTGGGAAGGTGACAGGTATACTTCGAGGGAACAGACAGAAAGGGAGACAAAGGAAGGGATTGGAGTTGATTTTGGTCGTGAAGAAATCGTAAGCTTTTCAAAAGTCGTGGTATTCCGCGGCCGTCTTGTCTTGTCTTGTCTTTCTTTGATATTCCGTGTCGCTAGGTCTTGGTCTGGTCTTGAGAGAGCAATAAGAGGTTGCAAAGCCGAGTAGAGTGCGGTACCCCACACCTGCCTCAAACCTTGACGCCGCGATGCGACGCCTGTTTCTTCCAATTTGAAGAGGCCGCTGCCGCCTGGTTCAGGCTCATGGGCGCTAGCGGTGGCGGTGGTGGCGGTGTCTGGCTTTGTGTCTTGCCTGAGGACGCTCCTGTCTTGCCCGAACGACTAGTCGCCACGCCGCCACTTCCACCACCGCCACCGCCACCGCCACCACTGCTGGTTACGCCATTACTGCTACCGTTGATAAACGGCGAAAAGGCCTCTTGTCCCGCAAAGTTTGTGCCTGTGCGGAGCTGCGTCGGCGGAGGAGGGGAGAGGTGGTACGTGTGTGCTTGGTGCGTGCCATTCCTGGGCGGGCTGTTATTATCTACCGAGGAGACGTGTGCGAAGTGGTGTGGCTGGGGAGCGTGCGTGTACGCATGCGCAGGGGCGTACGCGTGGGGATGGGCGTAGTTCGGAGGCAAGGGCGGTCCGATCATCTTGCGATCGTTGGCACGGCCGCGCGCTGTATTGCCGCCTGCGCCGGCATTAGCCAGGACAGAGGGAACCTTGTTCCCGATGACGTCGCCCGTGTAGCGCAGGACGGAGTTGGTGAGGTTGAGTGGGAGAAATGCATAGTAGAGGAGACCTCGCTCGTACCATGCTGGGCAATTGAGCAGTGCGGACTCGTCGTAGTAGTTGCCTGCGTCAGCCCCTGCAGCACCGCTACCATTGGTCATGGGTGCATATAGGGAAGCTTGCTGCGGAGGTGGGGAGGAAAGAGGATGGCGCTTGTTCCACGTGGGACTTGGCGGACCACTGGGGCCACGAGGTGGCGATGAGTTGCTGCCCATGCCCATGCCCATGCCCATGCTCATGTTGCCGGGGTACGTCGCCATCGTCGAAGGCAGGGCGCGCCCTGCAATGACAGGCTGAGTAGCCGTATCGCGGCGCCTGTGGCCTACGACGAGCTTGAAGGCTTCGAAGATGTTGCGAGAGAAGCTGCTGCTGCGCTCCCTCTCGAGTCTCTCTGCCTCGATGAGCTCGGCATTGATTGCGCATTCGCGCAGTAGATCCTCCAGCCTGGCTTCAACAAGGGCAAACTTGTCGTCGGAGATGTGACGGAGGTGTTCCTCCTTTTTCTCGTATCGGCGCATAGAGCGCGACATGTGCGAGAGGGGCACGTCGATGCCCTCGCGCAGTAGACTAACGTCCGATTTCGAGACGGTGGACTTGCGCAGCGAAGACAAGTCGGCCTCGAGGCGCACGATGCGACGCTGCAGCGACTCGACTTTGCCCGATGGGTAGTGCACGTCTTCGTGGAGGAGGAGCGTGCGCGACTTGAGGAGCTTGAATGCGTGGAGCCACGGGCGGATACCGGCCGCCATCATGAAGAGGCGTATATTGAACTGGTTGAAATACCGTTGGCCATCGTGGAGGTTTCGTTGGAGATATTGCAGGGCATAGGCGCCAAGTATGGGGCTGATTACGCAGCCAATCAGGGCGAGGATTTCGGTCCGCTGCAGCTCTGCAATGGCAAGCTGGCGTCTGCGGATGCGTTCTGGGGATTCCGCATGTGGGGTCTTTGGATCTTGGTCGTCGGCGAGCTGGTCTGCTTGCAGTATACGACGCGTGCGTGCGGCATGGTAGATGTCGCTGGGCACCTTGATACACTGGTACAGCCAGAAGCACGAGAGGAGGAGCAGGATGGCGTCGCTCCAGTGATCGGCTTTGCCGCCGAGGATGGCTCCGAGAGAAGGACCCAAGCCCAGTATGAGGGGCGCATAGTGCCAGTCGCCGAGACTGTGCTCGGCGGAAGCATGCGAGGCTGCAATGTCCTGGATGTCATCGTCGAGGGAGGCAGGACTGGGAGGTGCTAGCGGTGTGCCATGGTCACGACGGTGGCCATTGCGAGCGTGGGAGGCGCCCTCGTCAGTATCGCTGCCATCATCGTCTGCCCAGTCTTGCACGTAGGCAGCCCGCGAAGGATCGTGGCGAGAGGACGAGGTGCGCTTGGATGCGCGCGTGTGGGATGGCATGGTGGCCGTCGTACTTGCGCTGGCTGTCGGCTGCGCGGTATTGGGAGAGTGGTGGTGGTGGTGGTGGTGGCGGTGAGTCGTCGCGACGGATGAATAGTGTGATGGCTCGCAAGTCTACGCGTCGCCTTGCACACTCACCATTGCTACCATACACGAGTGGTTTAGGGGACGAATGAAGGCCAGGCACAATCAAGCCTCGCGCGTCGAGGATCAATCACATCAAGCCAATGCCAAACGCGGAAGGAGTGAGAGCGGGGAGCGGGGCTACTCTCCCCCCCAAACGGCTGACTGGCCACGTCCACGTCCACGTCTACATCCACGTATTAACTTGGCCACTCAATCTCTGCAAGGGCCCCGTGCGGAGTGCGGATGCTGTCTCACCTTCCGCCCGCAACCGCGACTGACACTCCCGTCCAGCCCTGCTTGCTGTCCTTTTGTTCGCCGCCGCCGCCACCGCTGCCTCCCACGGCACCTCCCGCCAGTTCCCTCTCGCGCACCCTCTCGCCCGCCCGTCTTCACAAGCGAGAAGCGGCCAAACCATGTCCAAAACCATGGTTGAATGACTGAAGCCCGCGCCGTCACCACTGTCTGTCTGTCACTGACTTTTTGTCGCCACCGGCTCGCGCGCTCCCGGCTCCATTGTGCAGTGCAGTTGCAGCGCAGTGCAGTTGCAGTGCAGTGCCTTCTTATCGACGTGGCTCGTGCGAGGTGCTGCTGCAGATTTCACACGGGCAGCGTGCGTCACGTGACTGCGTTCTCCCATACTAAGCAGCTCTTTCTCCTCGACTTGTAATTGGACGTCTCGACAACAAGCTCAACTTGGCGCGCAGCCGGAGCATAGCGTGGATAGTACATTGCATTACTGGGCGGTAAAACATCCACGTCACGCACCAGTGGCGTCGACCGTGGGTGCCTCTACAGCCTCTGCTGCCTCGACCTCTGCCTCGTCAGCCTCTGCCTCCTCCACCTCCTGTGCCTCCCCATCGGCCTGAGTCTGAGCCACTTCGTTGAGCTGCGTTGCCTCTACATCCTCTTCCTCCTCATCTGCCTGAGCCAACGCCGCCTCATTGAGCTTCTCTGCCTCCCGCAAGATACGCTCCTCCTGCAGTGCCTCGACTTGCTCCCGCAGCAACCGCCGCCGGTCGTCCAGCTCCTTGTATCGGTGTTGTCCAATCTCTTCTCGACGCTCCAACGCGCGTACCTCCTCCTCCAACTTGTCCACTCGCTCCTTGATTGCGCCTTCTTCGCCCTCGGCCAACCTCTCATACGAGGCGTGCTCCCTGCCTGCCTCGCCGAGCTTGTCTGCTGCCTCCCGGATGCTGGCAGCCAGCGTCTTCGAACGCGACTGGTACCCTCCCAGCAGCTTGCCCAGCCGCCGCTCTTCCTTGCCAGCCGCATTCGCAGCTTCCAGCATCTGCTCCTTGGCGAGGTCCAACAGCGCCGCCTGACCCGCGCGGTACTCCTCGTCGCTAAGGCTATCGCGAGCTACCCAGCGTCGCAGTGGGGCCGACCAGGCACGCTTGCTCTGCTGTGCGCGGATGTACGAGTCCAGCGCCAGGGCGTCCTCGCTCACCGTCCCATCCTCCTCGGGCTCCAGGCGACTAGCCACGAGCCTCTGCAGCACCTCGCCCTTGGCGCCGGGAAAGCCCAGTGTCGTGGCCATCTCCCGGCGAATCTCCTCCTTGGCGCCATCCAGTGCCGCATCGGCCAGGACGGGCAGGTCGCTGCGTAGACCACCCACCGCCTTGCTTCCGGCAATGGGGTGCACAATCGAGTCGTGTTTCATCAGCTGCACCATTTCGCGCAGGACGAGCTGCTCTGCGGGAGACGCCTCTGATACGCGCAGCGACGCGAGCATCGCTGCCGCATCGACGTTTGCTGGCCGCGGCAAATCGAGTTGAACCACGCGGCTTCGCCTGGCCAGGGCCCTTTGTCGCTCCTCCTCGCGAGACTGGGCCATTCGCGCATCGCGGTCAGCTGCATCTTCGCTAATCGTAATCATGTCTTCGTAATCGTCGTCATCGTCCTCTTCCTCGTCCAGCACCAGTTCAAAGTCGTTCTTCGGCGCCGGCAGACTCCTCAGGCCGTGCTGTAGCTCCTGCTTGGCCGAGAATTTTGCACGCCTCTCGTCAAAGGGCGTTGCAGATACAGAAGACATTGCATCGTCGTTGAGGCCCAAGTTGTCACGCATTGGAGTGCGCATCGGTGTGCCATCCACGCCGTACGAAGCACCCCCCGCCGTCGAGCGCGGCGTGGCTGCCATCACGCTGCCCCGCGAGCTCATGGGAGTCTCGCCGGGTGCCTGGCCGCGAGGGGCAGCTGGCGTCAGAAGAGGGTTGGGTGTCTGCATCACCGGTGAACGAGGCTTGGCTCCTGCATTGCCAAGTCCTTCCTCCATTGGCGTGTTGAGATCGCCCAGGAGCGGCGTTTGGGCGGCCGTCATGTTGCGCAGATTTCTCGCTTCCCGCATTACGGCGTCGTCTTCGGGTGCAGTCCTGGGCGTGCGCGCCATCTTGGCCCTTTCTAGCGGGTCGTATGTCCCCAATAGACCATCCGTAATCTCGTCACCTGCTACGAGCTCCTTTGCAGACTCGCTGGCCTGTCCAAGCTTGACAATCTCTTCGAGCTCCCTCTCTCCGACTTGTGCCTCGGGCAACATGAGCTTCCTACGTTTGGTGATCTGCTCCGCCTCTTTCAGCTTGCGCATCTGTTCCGCGCGCTCGCCGAAAGGGTCCTCCTTCTTTTTCCCGTCGTGTTCCTTCTTCTTGTGACCCTCGTCGTCTCCGGGTTTCCTCTTGCCGCCGAGAGTCTGGCCTACGGGCGCGCGGTAGGACTTGGATGCCTCTTCTGACGTGTCGTAGAAGCCCTTTGCGGGTTGCTTCTCAAAGGGAATGTCGGCATTGTAGTCCATTTGATTCTTCTTTGGCTTGGGGCCACGCATGACGATGCCGGCAGCCTTGAGCTCTCGCCTCTTTTGCAGGACGGCCAGCCTCTTTGCTTCCTCCAAGGCCCTCTCTCGCTCTTTCCGCTTTGCCTTTTTACCCTGTGTGTTGGCCAACCTGGCTCGTGCCTCGCTGAGCATTTCCTTTTCGTCTTCGTCCATGTCAATGGGGTCAGGACGAGCAGGCTTCGACTCGGGATCGGGGTCGATTTCTCCGGGGCGGAGGCGTCGTACGTCATCAGCGGATGGTCCTGCTTCGGGGCCAGCGACGCCGGTGAGGCCCAGCTTGGAAGGTCCTGCCTCTCTGTCTTGCTCCTCGGCCTCATCAAGGAGCTTCTGATACCGCTCCAGACATTGCGTTGCCGTGCGCCCAACGATGGGTGCAATGGTGCGCCATTGTGTTGGCATGAGCTTCGCAAGGTGGAGCAGCTTCTCGTCCTCCTCCTTGGACCACTCGGTCTTTTTGATGGCTGGATCCAGCCACTCGTACCATCTCGCTTTGCATTGTTTGGGTGTTTTGCGGACGAGTAGGGAAGAAATACGGGCCCATTGCTTTTTGTGTCGAGTTGCGGGGTGGAAGCACAAAGCAGCGAACATGTACAATTGTTTCAGTAATGCTGCTGAGGGAGACGTTGTAGTCAGGCCATTGAATGCCTACTCACGTTCATACCATACTTGGAGATGGCGGCCTTCAGAATCTCGTCTTCGGTCTGTGCGGAGGCAAGTAGTTTGGTTTGCGTGTCTGTACCGTCAGTAAAGGACCCTCATATACCCAAGGGACGCTGCATGTACTCACATTCTTCCAAACACCTCCTTTGATTTGTACGCGCACCATGATGGGCGCTTATGAGGTAGGTAGGTTGTGTAATAGGAGAGCTTCCCTTGCGCCTATAGGTGGATAGTGGATAGAGACGTTGCGGTATGGAGTGCTCAGTCGCTATGAGCGTGTTAGTGAGTGTTGGCTCCAATGTCGAAGTGGTCCCAATGTCAAAGTGGTCACGACGTTCAAGTGGGTCACTCAGACGCGCTCCATGTGGACGGAGGGTCTCGAGTCTCCGTTCCGATGTTGAGCACCTCGGCCGAGGGTTGGCGCGACCGTGCGTGCGTCCTTTGCGCCTCTGCGCCTTTTTGCTCTGCTTCCCACGCGCGGACTGGGACTGATCGCGATTGCCCCTCTTGCGAGTTCGCGTCGCCGATCTGGTTTGAAATTCGGGGCCAACTTGCGAAGGTCTCGGCGGTCAAGCAGATGGCTGAAGGCGAAGACCTTGCGAGGCGAAGATCTTGCAGCGCGAGGACTGTGATTCCAAGGCCAGGCTTTGGGGCACAGACGCAGACACAGCTAGCAGTCGCATGTTGTCAACGCACTATCTTCTCTTGGTCCTAACTTGGCCAAGTCGGCCTCGAAATCGAAATCAGTTGTTGCCCATCCGCATTGTATCTCAGAACGAATTCAAACCGCCTCGACTCGACTTGGGCGCAATCGGGTCCCGCCCGTGTGTCTTGACTCTTTCGTCCGCTCCGCCCCGCCCCGCTCCGCCCGCCCGCCCGCCCGCTCGTGTCTTATGCAGCTGCAGGCCGACGCGCCTTCGTAGAATAGTGGGGGCAGGGTTGGGGCGGGCGGTGGGGAGGGGTGACTCTGTGTGACTGTGAGTGCTCCAGTGCCTGCTCGGCCCTGACGCCGCCGGAGCAGCACAAGTCGCCAATCGAAATCTGGTCCCGCTTCACTTGACTTTCACCTTGTGAACCAAGGTATTGCGCCTCAGTATGTAGAGCATTGCAGGTAGCGATTAGGGTGGTGGTACAGAGTACAATACTGCAGCATTGGACTGCATTGTATTCACATTGACTGAGTCAGAGGCACGACGGGAAGAAGAGCAAGCAAGCCGGAGCCCGAGCTGGAGCGCCAAGGTGGGCTTGATGGCCTTCGAGCCCGATTGATCCCGGGTGGGGACGTCGTCGTTGGCCAGTTTGTGTCGCGCCTTGCTTGCTCGCTCGTCTTTCCTCACCTCAAACGTTTTCCGTGCTCGCCTTTGCCCGCAAGCCAGTGAGCACACGCTCTTGCCTTCTTGCGTCTGGTCCACCTTCTTCCCCCTTGCCTCCCTTTCCATCACTCCCATCCTTATCCTTGTCCGGTCAGTCCACTCGAGCTCCACGCCGTCTACTTAAGCGTCAGTGCCATCCTGATCGCAGTCGCAGTCGTTGCCCCAGAGCAGCGTCGGCTTCATCACCCAAGCGGTACCACATCGGCACCTTGCGTCCGATAAGCTCCTCGATCACCCCCGCTGAAGTAGCTGCCTAGCCACCACCTCCGTCCACCTACTAACTGTACGCCGACGATGTCCCCTGCAGCTCGCCTCGCGCTGCGTTCCCGGGCAGCGCTCAACCTTGCCGCAACACCCGCCGGCTTGCCGCGTGTTGCTCACCGCACCTTGGTCACCAAGGCGGCGGCCACCGCGGCGCAGCAGCAGCTGCATCCCCGTAATGCTGCAGTTTCGCAGTCGGTGCCGCGACGAAGCCTCGCTACCGAGAGCACCGCCGCCCACGCACCGCAGCTCGGCGCAGCTCACGTCGCAGCCTCCGTCTTTACTCCACTCGACGGCTTCCAGCCCCGCCACCTGGGACCTCGAGGCGACGATGTCAAGCACATGCTCGACACTTTGGAATACACGTCCATCGACGACTTCATCGCCGATGCCGTCCCACCTCACATTCGTCTGGCCGATGACGCAGTCCACCCAGACACCATTCGCCCCCTCTCGGAGAGCGAGCTTCTCCGCAGAGGTCAGGAGATTGCCAGCATGAACAAGGTCAACAAGAGTCTCATCGGCATGGGTTACCACAACACCCTCGTGCCTCCCGTCATCCTGCGCAATGTTCTCGAGAACCCGGCATGGTACACGAGCTACACCCCCTACCAGCCCGAGATTTCTCAGGGAAGGCTTGAGTCTCTCATCAACTTCCAGACCATGGTCAAGTCCCTCACCGGCCTCGACATTGCCAATGCATCCCTCCTTGATGAGGGCACCGCCGCTGCCGAGGCCATGATCCTTGCCTATGGCCACGCCAGGAGCAAGAAGAAGACGTTCCTCGTCGACCGCGGCGTCTTGCCCCAGACGGTCGCCGTGCTCCGCCAGAGGGCAAAGGGCTTTGGCATCCGCGTCCTCGTCACCGAGCTTCGCACGCCCCAGGGACACCGCCTGCCCTCGGAGGACGAAGTGCCGCGCGATGACATCTTGGGCGCTTTGCTCCAATACCCAGACGTCGACGGCCGCATCACCGACTGGGCCGCCCTGGCCAAGGACATCAAGTCCGCCGGCGGCATGGTCATTGCTGCCACTGACCTCTTGGCATTGACCATGATCAAGCCACCGGGCGAGTGGGGTGCCGACGTCGCGCTGGGCAACAGTGCTCGCTTTGGTGTACCGCCAGGCTATGGTGGCCCGCACGCCGCCTTCTTTGCCGTATCGGACAAGTTCAAGCGCAAAATTCCCGGTCGCCTCGTTGGCCTGAGCAAGGACCAGCAGGGCAAGCCAGCCTATCGCTTGGCTCTCCAGACCAGGGAGCAGCACATTCGTCGCGAAAAGGCGACTTCGAACATCTGCACTGCACAAGCACTCCTGGCCAACATGAGTGCCATGTATGCCATCTACCACGGGCCAGAGGGTCTCAAGAAGATTGCGACCAAGGTCCATGCCCTCACTCGCCTGCTCAAGTACGAGCTCACCCAGATTGGCGTCCGCGTCATCAACCGAGACGGTGCCTTCTTCGACACGCTGACCATTGACCTTTCCAAGGCCGGCGTCGGTGCCATTCGCGTCCATGCCGAGGCCGCCAAGGCCGGTCTCAACTTGCGCCGCATCTCTGACACTCGTGTTGGCATCACCCTGGACGAGACGGTCACCATCGAGGACCTCACCGACATCCTCAACGTCTTTGCCCTGTCGCTCAGCAAGGCTGCGCAGAAGAGCAGCGGCGACGTCGCACCCTACCGCCCAGACGACTTGCTGCGCATCGCTCAGGACCTCAAGTTGAATGCCTCGTCGCTGGAGCACTTGCAAGTCTCGACGCCCCCTGCTCGGGACCCCAAGGTCCCGGCCTCTGCACAGTCTGGAGCCCCTACATCGCCCGAAGCCATCAAGGCGGGCACCAAGCAGGAGCCGCTCCCGCCTGTCCCTGACCTGGCTCGTACCTCGCCATTCCTCACCCAAAAAGTCTTCTCGGCCCACCGATCCGAGACGCAGATGCTTCGCTACATCCACCACCTCCAGAGCAAGGACCTCAGCCTTGTTCACGCAATGATCCCCCTGGGCAGCTGCACCATGAAGCTCAACGCCACGAGCTCCATGATGCTCCTCTCCAAGGCCGAATTTGGGGCGCTGCATCCATTTGCCCCCGAGGAGCAGGCTCAGGGCTACGACGTGCTCATCCGCGAGCTGTCGCAGGACCTTTGCGCCATTACGGGCTTCCCTGCCGTCTCGCTCCAGCCCAATTCGGGAGCACAGGGAGAATTTGCCGGTCTGAGTGTCATCCGAGCCTACCTGGACGGCAAGGGCGAAAAGAAGCGGGATGTTTGCCTGATTCCTGGCTCTGCGCACGGTACCAACCCTGCCTCTGCCATCATGGCGGGCATGCGCGTCGTTGCCATCAAGAACAAGGCCGACGGGACCCTGGACTTGGAAGACCTCGCCGAAAAGGCAGAGAAGCACAGCTCTGAGCTGGCAGCATTCATGGTGACGTACCCGAGCACGTACGGCGTCTTTGAGAGTGGCATCCAAAAGGCATGCGAGATTGTGCACTCCCACGGCGGCCAAGTCTACATGGACGGTGCGAACCTGCAGGCTCAAGTGGGCCTGACGAACCCCGCAATCATCGGTGCCGACGTGACCCACCTCAACCTTCACAAGACGTTTTCCATCCCACACGGTGGTGGCGGTCCTGGCATTGGCCCCATTTGCTGTGCCGAGCACCTGGCTCCTTACCTGCCAGGCCACCCCTTGGCATCCGTCGGCGGCGAACAGGCCATTGATCCGATTTCAGCGGCACCATTTGGAAGTGCGTCGATTCTGACGATTTCCTGGGCGTACATCAAGCAGCTGGGCTGGGAGGGTCTCAAGAATGCGTCGACGCTGGCGTTGTTGTCTGCCAACTACATGGCCGCGCGCCTGGCGCCGCACTACAAGCTGAGGTACACCAACGAGAAGAAGCGCGTTGCCCACGAGTTTCTCCTCGACCTTGCGCCCTTTTCGGACCACATTAGCGTATCGGACGTGGCCAAACGTCTGTCCGACTATGGGTTCCATGCGCCGACGTGCTCGTGGCCGATTAGCACCGGTCTGCTGATTGAGCCCACCGAGTCGGAGTCGCTGGCGGAGATCGACCGCTTCTGCGATGCGATGATCTCGATTCGGGGCGAGATCCAGGACATCATGGATGGCAAGGCGTCGTCGACAGAGGGCGGCAACGTACTGAAGAATGCGCCGCACACAGCTGAAGTCGTTTCGCAGGATGAGTGGACGAGGCCGTACAGCCGGTCCGTGGCGGCGTACCCCGTCGAGTCGCTGCGCACCAACAAGTTCTGGCCTGCGAGCGGCCGGTTGGACGACGTCCACGGCGACCAGAATCTCGTGTGCGAGTGCGGCAGCGTCGACGAGTACGCAGAGTAGGGCGCGCCTAACAAGAGGACTCCCGGATCGATCAACTCGAGCCGGTCGTCTGTCCGTGCATCCTTGTCCCCTGCACTGAATATTGCCGGCCCGCACGGCTCTCTCCAACATCCACACTCCCAGCACTAGCATCATCATGTTTATACACTCAACTTGTACAATTGTTTCAACACTTATAATCATGCTCCGTGTCCGTACCCGTCACTCCGTCACTCCGTCACAAACAACAGAACCAGCCACCAGCCACCAGCCACCATTTTCTCCCCCCTTGTCATCTGCTCGCTACCTACTTACCCCCGCTTCATGCTCCTGCTCCAACCCAGCCCCCACCCCTCTTCCCCCATCCATTCCCCACAACCTTGTCTTTGTACGTTCCAATCTCGCCCAGCCCCGCCCCGCCCCCCAGCCGTGTTTCAACACTCGCATGCAATGCACCGCGTCATCACAATGCTGTCCATCGTGTGGATATTCCAATGATGCGAGAACGAAGCTGCCTGTCTGAACATGGGTCAGCCGTAGGGCAAGCCAAGCCAAGCCAAGCCGTATGTAAGCCATGATACGGTCGATGCCCGCGCAGGACGCGTCCGTTGCGCGCGGGAGAGACGGGGGCATTGAGTGGGAAGAAGCAAAGCCCTAAAAATTTGGAGAAGCATTGGACTGCACTTAGTCGATTCTTCCCAGCGGACGATCCACACATTGCAACTGACTCACTCACACTCGATTATTCGCTCCACCCGAGTCCCATTACAAGACGAAATCCACGATTACCCTCCCCTCGCCCTGCCACCGCCACCGCCAAGCATGCCCGTTGCACTACCAGGGGACGTCGTCCTCCTCCCCCTCCCTCCCTCCTCCTCCTCCTCCTCCTCCTCCTCCGCCCAAGCAATCAAACTGGGCCCAGGCCTAGTCCACCCCCACAGCAATCCAACCCTCCTTCAAGGAAACGCCACTACCACCACCACCGCCGCCGTACTAGCTACGAGGGGTGGAGTACTCGGAAGTATTGGGGTGACGCTCCCCGCAGGTGGTGGGGGAGAGAGCAGCACGAGCGGGAGTGCGAGTGCGGGTGCGAAGAGTACGCGCAAGGCTAAGGGAAGGGGATGGTGGATTGAGAGTAGGGTTCAGCGCGTGAGTTTACTTCAGTTCCCGTCGAAAGGCCATACCTCCCCCTTCTCCCTCTCACACACCCTTCCCTCCCTCCCACCCACCCAACCCCCCCACCCCACGCAGTACATCCCCTCCCGCGCAGACCCCATCCTCGCGCAAGTCACAGCGCGCAACGCCGACTTCTACACCCTCTCCCTGGGCTCGGGCAGTGCGCACAACGCCACCCTCCCCACCCTCGCCTTTGAAGGCGCGACGAAGCGGCACCGCCCCAACCTCAAGATTGGGGCTGTAGTCTATGGTATTATCGTCTCGGCGGAGAGGTGGGCTGAGCCCGAGGTGAGCTGTGTGGATGTGAATACGGGCAAGGGAGGGGGGATGGGAGAGTTGGAGGTTGGGAGTGGGGCTACGGTTGCGGGGGTGGGAGGCGAAGGAGAGGGAGAGGGAAGTTATTGCGGATTGGTAGAGGTTTCGCTTGGTCTTGCAAAGAGGTGAGTGTCGGGACCGGTACTGCGCTGCTGCACGCACGCCATGCGCCATGCGCCGAGATACAATACTGAACTACCCCTCCCCCTTTCCAATCCTAATCGGCCTCCTTCCACCCGCCAGCCTCCTCCACCCGTCGCACCCCCTCCTCCCAGCACTAGCCACACACTTCCCCTTTGAGGCGGCCGTAGGCGCCAATGGCCTCGTCTGGCTGAAGGTCGCCCAGCCAAGACACTTTCTCGCTGCCAAGACTGTGTTGGAGGCTGCGGATGCGGGCGTCTGCGCAGAGGCAGAGCTGGAGGAGGAGGGGGAGGAGAGCGAAAGGGAGGCGGCGTTGTTTGCTGAGGAGGCACAGGCACAGGCACAGGGAGAGGCACGAGGAGAATGGGGACGTAAGCTTGGGACGGGGTGGGGGTGGTCTACCCGCACAGACACAGCTACAGCTACAGCTACAGCTACAGCTACGGAGAGCGGAAAGAGCAAGAGCAAGAGCAAGAGCAAGAGCAAGAGCAAGGGCGCTCCTACCACCGCTACCGGTGTCGCCATTGCTGCGGGCGTGAGTGAAGAGGATGTACGGCGGATTGTGAGAGAGGTGGTGGGTTGAATTGCTGAATTGAAGTAATGATAGTGAGCAAGGAGGTGTACCATCGTCACGAATGCATACGCGTACACTCGTTAGAAACAGCCTGGCATCGTCTCACTGGGTCTCAACCTGAAATACTGTAGTGAGCAGGACAGGGCGATTGTGACCATATCTCACTTCACTTCATCTCATTTCATCGCTGACTTGGATGTATGCGCGTTGTACGCACGGGGTGACGTGGCGTGGCGTGGCGGTAAGACTATAAGTACATACATGTTCAGGAGAGGGCGTGACAGGCCCTGACAGACGCCCACATCTGCCCATTTGACTTTTTGGACTAAACGTCGTGGTCGTGGTCGAAGGTGGTGCGCGGGGGCCGAGTCACGACGATGGACAGAAAGGAAAAGACTGCTTTGTTTCACGGCTAAATCGTCGGGTCGAAAGGCTAGTCGAGGTTCGTTGGAGTCATTGGAGACGCTGCAGTTGCTAGTAGGTATGAGTAGTAGTGTACGCGCTGGCGCTGGCGTTGGTGCTGGCGCTGGCGCTCACTGGCCGAGTGTGTTCATGCCGCCCTCTGTGCCAGGAATCTTCTTGTGATCCTTGAGCTGTGTGAGTGAGAGTGTGTGTGCAGGGAGCGAGGGAGGGAGGTGTGGGTGAGCTGATGTTCCCTGGGTCTGAATACGCCCCACCTGGACCGCACACGCACCTGAGGCGTCGCTTCGTAGATGATGTTTGCTGGTACTTCTCTGCGGAAACCCGAGGACTCGCCCTTGAAGCCTACGTCTGGGTGGTTGGTGGGCGTGCAAGGGGGGGGGACAAGCGTCAGCAATGAAAGCAGCAAGAAGAAGACGACGATGGCGCGCATCCATCTGCCGCACTAAGTGAGTACGCACAATAGAGCCTCGTCTTGTCTCCTCCCACACTCCTCGGCACAAAGAGGGTGACGTCCCTGACGCCATTGAAGCGTGCGACTCTGAGCGGGTACTCTACGACGTCGCGCGATACGGCGATGTTCTCGAGTTTCTGTGCGGGTGCGTCCTTGCGTCCTTGGGTGGGACTGAGTGCGCACCTGGCCTCCAAATCGTCGGAAAAGTCCAGTGGCGGGTCTTGGTTGGTGAATAGGACGATGCTGTCCGGCGTCAAGTCGCTGGGCCCACTCTTGATGAGGATACTCTTGAGCTTGCAGCTGCCTTCGAATGGAATGCGCAGCAACAGCTGGTCGTCGCCGTCTGACTCGAGGAAGTGACTAGGGTCGTCCTGTGCTGCGGGGTCGTCCCCTTGATGGCGCTGGCTCCATGGCTTGATGACGTTGCGCGCCGAGGTGGCGGGGTTGGTGTTGAGAGAGGTGACTTGGTTGATGGAGATGGACGAGTAGAGGAGGCCGGCGGGAGATTCGTCTGGGTGAATGTGCGAGTCGTCGTCGTCGTGGTTGTGAGAGTGGCCGCCGTGGCCGCCGTGGCCGTGGTGTTCGTGTGCGCAAGACATGGTGTCGGTTGAGGGGGTTTGGTGGTGATAATGGAATGACAAAGTTGCGAGACAGTTGGTTGTTTTTAGGAAAGCATGGCCACATGCTCTTGTCTGTGTGTCACTTCTCATGGTCACTTCTCCACTTTTCTCTCTCTCTCTCTCTCTTTCTCTCTCGCCCAGGCGTTGCGACCTTGTTCGCAGCTGCCGCGGTGTGTCGCGCATCGCACAGGCCACTTGCAATTCCACTCGACTGACTGTTTCACGCCGCGGCGGGTCGGCGGGTATGACTAAGGCGTGTGTGGATAGGGAGGTGATCAATAATAAGAGCCTTTCCACTCTTACACCCTTTTTGCTCTTTTCATCCACACACACATACTCTCTCTCTCTACCCTTGCAGCTGCTCAGGACCACCGGACCGCCGCTTATGCCCCGTCCACACACCCTCGCACCCAGCTTCTTCTCCTCGTTGCGCCTCACCGCCACCGCCAGCACAACAACAGCTACTGCCTCCTCCATTTACCCCGCTACTACGGCTCGCACAGCCTCCCACATCGCAAACAACGAGCAGAAGCGTCTTTCCAAGATCATGGAGCAGTCTACCAATGTTTTCGGTCAGCCTCTCACACAGTGTTCGACCCAGCCAGTGACGGGTTTCTTCCGCGATGTGGGTTGTGTGGTTGCCCGTGCGAGAGTGCTTGGCGTGGACGGCATCGTAGCTGACTCGACATGCACGCGCACACGCACACACACACACACGCTCACAACCCTTTCACGCCAGGGCTACTGCAACACTTCGCCGCTAGATGGCGGGTCCCACACCCTCGCCGCCCAAGTCACGCCCCAGTTCCTCAGCTTCAGCGCTGACAGGGGGAATGACCTCCGCAGTATCCTCTCGCCTGGGTGCAGGTGGTGTCTCTGCGTCAGTAGGTGGAAGGAGGCCCTTACCGCCTATAGAAGGGGAGAGGTTGGAAGGGAGACGGTGCCGAGGTGGGTCGCGCGCAGTAGCGGAGACATGGAGTGAATACCCGGGAGATAACACTACAGGCTGACCACCCTCCCTGTATGCTTCCCGACCACACCCAGCGTCATCCTCCCGGCAACACACCAACTCGCCCTTCGAAGCGTCACACTCCAGGACCTCCAGGAATTCTCCGTAGACGGGCAGACACAGTCTGGAAGCACGGGCTCGGGTTCCCCTGCTGCCCCGGCACCGCCTTCTGCCGGTGGGCCCATTCGTTGAGGTGTCAGGGCTTGTGCGGAAAGGTCATCTAAATGGCTTGTATGCGGAAAAAGTCATGTTCAGAGGGTTCTCAATGGCTTGCTTGTAGTTCATGCTTCATTCTTGCATGACAGCAATACAGAGCTCCTTCGCGCGGAACCCACTCCGAGCGCGATGTTGGCCAATGACGCAGTGTGGCTTGCTTTCGACACCCAAGCATGTCAAGAATGTCTGACCTATGCCTACTCTCAGAACGTCCGCCCCAATCATTCTTCTACGCACAGTATCATAGCGAAGGAGGGATTGGATGAGCGGTAGGACTTCGATTTCAATGTGCTGCTGACACAGTACTTAAGCGCTCAGCCAAGCTGACGATTCATGACGACGACGACGACGACAAGCGAAAACAAGAGACCGAGCAAGAGAACCAAATGGCGCAGGGACGAGGCCAGAGGTCGTCTGAGCGCTTGACCTCTCCTACGCTGACTGGAGGACTTGGACTGAAACAGGGAAGAAACGAGGGTGTTCCTGATGGGCGAGGCGCGACGAGCAAGAGATCGTAGCAGAGCCAGGGGGAATTCAAGCCTTGCCGCCTTCTTCTTCTTCCTTCGCAGCAGACTCGACTTCGACTTCGACTCCGACTTTGTTGCTCGCGTGCTTGCTACTCTCAGCCGCCTCCGCCTCGTCGAGAGCCTCGTCCAGGGATTCCCCACTCTCGACAGCGCGGTTCCAAGGGTAACCGTAGCCGTGTCCATAGCCGTTTCCGAACCAAGGCGCGTACCCAGGTCCACCAAAGTTCGCCTCACCCGCACCCGCACCCACCTCGGAAGAAGCCCCCTCGGTACTAGCCATGTCGCGAGCCCAGGGGTCGTGTTCGTGCCCGTGGTGCGACCCTTTTCCACCGTGGTGAATCCCTCCGCCAAAACCTCCCCCCGCACCGACCCCTCCGCCGAATCCGCCGCCAAGGCCGCCGCCGCCGCCGCCGTGTTTGGGCTTGTGCTTGTCGGTATCAGTGGAATGGACGTCGCGCGTCTTCTTGCCGGGACGGCCGTAGCCGTAGCCGTGTCCGGGTCCGCAGGGAACGCCGTGACCATAAGAGGGAGCGCCGTGAGGGTTCCCGTATCCGTTTCCGTACCCGTAAGGGCCGCCGTATCCCCATCCATATCCCGGCTTGAGGGTGATACCCCACTCGGCCTCACTCCCCGCAGCGGCACTGTCCTGCACGTCAGTCTGGGCGGTATCGCGCTTGTCGGACTTGCTCTTCGTCGGGTTGCCGTAGGGAGGGTTGCCGTAGGGAGGGTAGCCGTAGCCTGGAGGGTAACCTGGGATGCCTACGCCAGGTGGGTAGCCGAAGGGTGGTCGCTGTGAGTTTCAAACGCGCAGCAAGGGGGAGGGGGTGAGGGGGTGAAACGCTGGTCAGTCAAGGGCTGTCTTGACTGCGAGATGCCGCCCGTGCGCACGCGCAGAAAAGACTCACGGGCTTGCCCCACTTGTCGTTGCTAGTGGTGTCTGCGTTGTCGACAGCCCGAGTGTCGCGCTGTGGGAGAGTTGGGCAGCAGCAGCAGCAGCGAGGTCAGAGACTGCTTTGAACGAGGAGACATTTGCGACGACCCCAAGCTACTCACCTGGACATGGACAGAATCGGCGGCTGGGACCGCAGCAGCGCAGGTCATGCCAACGCCAACAAAGGCGAGGAGAAGGCGAGGTGCAACGAGCTTCATGTTGGGAGATGAGAGTAGCGAAGGTAAGGCAGGTGTTGAAGAGTGTGATGTAGGTGCGGAGGGTGGTGATGTAGGTGCGGAGGGTGGTGATGGGGAGTCAAGGTGTGTCGAGGAGAGGTTCTGCGGAGCGGTGGGGGGGAAAGGATCTGAGGAGGAGTGAGGGGGAAAGGTGTCGTCGAGGAGTGCAGGGGGGGGCGGTACCTATATACGCACTTCGAGGCTAAGACGAGTGCGGCTTGGTGCGTCAGGCGAAGCGAGCCCTGCTCAGCGGAGCAGCATCTCTTTGGCGTCTTGGGCATCACACATCGGGGCACGGACAATGCCCCTTCGCACTACAGTGCAGTATGTTGCGGAGACACGAGTGCGGCTGGCTGGCCGCAGGGTCAGATGTCCTCGACCACAACCGCGACCTTGCTTGTCGGCGGTGGCGGGAGCGCGCCCGCACCCGCCTAGTCGCCTCGTCGTAGCACTGCAGTCGTGACGCTTTTACCTCGACTTTGCCAGCGCCAAGACGCCGTCTCGGATTTGAGCTCGTACAGACGGGCCCTTTCCAGATGCTACCCGTACGAGAATTGGTCCTCAACTGCCACACAGGGCGTCGCCGAGTCGGCATGGTCTCTAGCATAAGTTGGTTTCAACCAGTGCCAAGGGCGCCGTGATTGAGCTTGATCCAGCGCCCTGGACAGACTCGGGTTACCTAGACGACGCACACGCATATTGCTGTCAGCCGCCGCACAGGGAGTCGCCGAAATGCAGCGGACCGCAGCATGCAAGCAGCGCAGATACTCGGTGACCTTGGCGACGGTCGTGTTCCGCCGAAACTCAGAGTGGGTTTCTCGTGCGGGTCGAGTCCTACCGCCTGGCCTGTTCAGGTTCGGGTGGCCCTAGATTGACGCTGAACCGGCAGGGCACAGTTTGTTAGGTGGAGGCGCTGAGCATGGCGTTTAGGACTATCCGAGTTTCTTCGGGCTGAATAGGTACGGACCGTGCGGGCTTCCCAGGTCGGGTTGCGGCCTGCACGGTACAGCGAAGAGAGGGGCGCAGCTAAGGTTGAAGCCCCTGGGGAGTCGTTGCGTCGCGGGCTGATCGCCAAAGGGACCTCGCGCGAGTTGCGTGACTAGCGGCACCGGTTTCGCGCAGCTGTAACGGGCCAATTGGCAAGCTTCTGGGTCATGCAAACTCCCGGCGGCCCGGCCCGAAGGATTGCACAAAGCTGTTCCGCACTCGAATTTACTTTACTTTACGTCGACGGCGTTGGGCCCTCGCGGACAGCCAGGTGGCGGTGGTCACATGTTCTCGAGTTGCCAAGAAGGCGCTTGTCGCTCGCCAACTCATCTCGAAGCTTACCCATATCAAGAGGCCGCGGGAGTCTGTTTGTGGCTCGCTTGCACCCAGAAAAAGCCGGAAGCAGTGTAGAGGCCTGATGCTGGACCAGTGGTCGTTACGTGGGCGATGCCTGGGGCCCCGCCGTTCACAGCAGCATATGCGCTTGGTCAAGGTGCGCTTGGTCAAGGGTACCGCCAGCTGTGACACGAGCACAGACCGCAAGGTGGGACGTACCTGATCGCGGGTTGCCCAAGGCGCCTGGGCCTCTGCCTTGACACGAATGCGGCGCCTACCTGGAACGTCGACGTCGAAATGCCAGGTAAGGTATCCCACGGCCATCCGTCAATGCGCATGTCAAACATGCCTACTAAGATTTCTCAGTCTGCATCTCAACTTCTTGGCATTGCGGCTCGTACAGGCGGATGGGTCGCATGAGATTGGCGCGATCCTTGATCCGTGAGCCTATGATGGAAGACAAGCATACTGAGTATGGTTCTGCCCCTAACGCCCATTACGTGCAAGGCTTCGAGGTCGCATGACTGACACGTTCTTGGCAAAGGCGGTACGTCGAGTGCGGCGAGGATATGCGGCGGCTTCGTGCCGTCTAGCTCGAGTTTCGTTGCGGGCTGTGTCATTGAATGCCGTCTGGCATCGGTAACAGGAACAAAGGAAATGATCTGCAACGAGTGTTGTTCTGTATTGTACTCTCTCCCTCGCCCTCTGCCTCGCATCGCAGCCTCGCATCCCCGACGAGGAGGAACAAGGAGCATTCGGTGGCTGGACGGCAGATAGGCGGCAACTGGCGCAGATGGATGTGGATGGGTGTGTTTGCGGTCTCAGAGTGGAAGCGACATGCATGCACACAATCCAATAGAATCCGTACCGTCCATGATGGCGTCAAGTACGCACGTACGGCCCAAAGCTTGGGCCCCGCTTGGGCCCCGCCTGGGCGCGTCTGTGCGTCTCTGCACGTGACGCGACGCGAAGGTCGAGAGGTACAAGTGCTTTGGTTGGGAATGTTGAATGTAAGTATGTATGCTCACCGCTCGAGGATATTTCCATGCAATATCCCGCCATTGCAAAAGTGCACATACATACCGTCCACCTCCACTGGTCACAGCAAAAGCGCCTGACATACCGCCCACAGTCCCTACCGTAATCTTCGCTCGGGCCCTCTACGATGCCGTCATCGCGCCCCAAGGAGCCGCCGCAACCCTACCCCCCCTCTCACATTGGTCTGTTCGCGCCGAGCACCTCGGAACAGGAGCAAGAGGCAGTTCAACAATGGGTGTCTCAACAGCATACACTCTACCTCAGCCTCGTCAAGATTCACAATGAAGCACTTGCAGTCAAGGCCAAGGCAAGGGGGGCGCAGTCCGACCTCGATCGCCGGAAAAGGCAGGCGACACTTGACGACGATGATACTGATGACGAGGGGTGAGTACCAGGTTCGGGGGCACTGTGTTCACCCAAAGCTGTGCGTGCATGCTAAATTTCCCCGTTCTGTCGCACGCCTTCTCGCCAGCCCCCCCGCATCCTATCTACCCTACTATACCCGAGCGATGAATCTCGTCATCGAAGCAGACCGCGATCTAGTGGCTCGTCTGGCCGAGGACCAGCCGGCCGATCCTTCTCCTCTACTTGTACACCTCTCGCGGACAGTCCTTCCAATCCTGACACTTGCACAGACCCTCTACCTCTCGACGAATGCCACGTATTTGCAGCATGGAAGCGAGGGCGTCGTGGGCGAAGAGCTGCTACACTGGCTCAACTCGCACGATCTGGCCCCTACCACTGAGCAAGGCCGAGAGATTGCAGACAGCGACGAGCCCTACCTCCATCCGAGCTACTGGGACTATATCCTCCGATGTACGCTCAGAGGGTTCCATTCCACGACGTCACACCTTCTCAAGTCGTTGCTCAACTTGGACTCCGAGGCCATCAAGTCACTCGTCGGACGCATCAGGAGTCTCGTCGACACGGTTCCGCGCAGTCTCACATTCAAGACGGAGCTACAGTTCAAGTCGGCGCGGAGAGAGTTCCACCTCCGTCTCGTCGGCATTCTCGCCGAGCTCGAGGGGGTCATGGACGAGGTGCAGGACGATCTCGTCGCATCCAAAAGTGCAGACTCGGGCAGCAGCGACGGTCGCGACCCAGAAGAAGAGGCCGAGGACCTTCGCCTCTCCATCGAGGCTGGTCTTCGCGTCTTCCTCGAAGTCCTGGCAGGAAACCGAGAGCGCGTCGTCGAGGCTGCCGAGGATTGGAAGGAAGCATTGACGGCATGGGCCACCCTCGTCGACGTCGGCCTCAAGCGTGGTGGTCTTGCCGACGCCTTGGAGAAGATTGAGCAGCTGCGAGGCGCTTCCATCCTCTCAGAGGCAGAGGCAGACGAAGCAGGGACGACGCAAAAGGTCATGGTCCACCTTCTCAAGGGCAACGTTGAGCAGGCTGCCGACCTCGTCTTTTCGCTTGACCCGCATTTGGCTCAAGTCCTCATCGACGTGGCAACCAAGCTGGCTTTGCTTCCCTCGGCCAGTACTGCGCCTCCTGCTCCCTCTCTGACGGAAAAGGCCAACCTGGTTTATGCAAATACGCTCCTCGCAACCTTTGGCCTATGGCGAATGTCGCTCGATTACCTCTCACATGCAAACGTCCGAGGCCGGGCGCGCATGAGTCAAATTGTTCTGGGCCTGCCTCTGCTCGAGGACCCTTCTGCTGCCAAGGATAAGCAGGCTGCAGCAGCAGCGGCAGGGGCAGCGGCCTCGTCTGGTATGGAAGAGGGTGAAGACGGCGCACCCGAACCTGAAAAGGACGAATTCTACCTCGCCGAGTCTGTCCTTGATGCATGCAATACCTTTGCCATGACCCGCGAGGCACGAGCCATCTGCAGGAAGATGTCCCTCTATCTTTCGACTGCATCGACAGATGCCACGAGCGGCGCCTCGGGCTCGACGTCGACTGCAAATCCAGTCCTATCGCAGCCTCGCTTCGGCCCAGCCATCGTCTACTCTATGCGGAGTCCGCCTAGCGGGGATGCCACGGCGCTGAAGCTCATCAAGCGGCGTATCCTCGACAGCCTCCTCTCACGCAAAGCCAGTGCCAATCCGCAGAAGCGGGCGAATGCCGACGCGTGGCTCGTCGAACAAGTGGACGACATCAAGCGGTGGATCATCAGGGCTTCTCGCGCAGAGGCTGACCGTGCCCTGGACGAGATTACGCCGCAGCACGGCGATGCGGCGCAGAATGGCAGCGGGGGCGTAGCGCCGTTTCTCAATGCGCGTCAGAACCACGGGCGTCAGGCGCTGTCGTCTGTCATCAGCCCGGAAGAGGAGGCGATGCTCCTCGCCGACGAAGAAGAGTGGCTCCACCGCTTTGCCGCGACGTTGCCCGCGCCCGTCCTGTTCCTAGTACACTTTGCGCAATTCTTCCGCCTCAAGGCGCACACCTCCGACGCCGCAAGCCAAACACGAGCCGCCGCGTCCCTCTCCGAGCTGCTGAACACGGGACTCGTCGACGGCGACTGGGTGAGTATCTGCCTGTACGAAGTGGGCCTCGTCCTGCGTACTTCTGCGTCCATTACGGGCGCGGGTGCTGCCGCGTCCCTCTCGGGGAACACATCCGCACCTGCACCCGCACCCGCAGTAGCCCTCGCTTCACCTCTGAGCTTCCTCAGTTCCTCGGCGCCCACACTGCACGCTACTACGCTGCACGACGTGCTCCGCCTACTCGAGACGGTGCTTTCTTCCGCACAACTCTCAGAGGAAGAAGCGGACTTCCACTTGCTTAAGCTTGGGCAGTGGGTCGGCGGTGGCGGTGGCGGGGTGGAAGAAGGCTCAAGGCGAGAAGAAGTCATCTCCTGCGCGCAGAGGGAAATGCGCACAGTGAGATTGACTCTCGCATTGGCGCTCAGTAGGGCGTGTGTCGCCAAGACGGAAATGGGCGGGCAGCTGCCAGTACCGGGGATGGGCGGCGGTGCACCGGGGCCTGCATGGGAGACGAGGGATAGCTGGCCTAGAGAGGGCATGGGGATGGACGCAGGGAGGGACGTCTCGATGGAGATGGGTGTGTTGTGAGGGTCGAGGGGCACCTGCCTTGCGGACACCTGCACGTCGGGACGCTGTTTCGTTCAAGGATCGCAGCGGGTTGCGCCATTTTCTCTTGATGTAATCAACTTTGTAATACCTGTATGTACCACGCGCGTGAACCCGAATGAGCATACATACGTACTATGCAACAGCAGTCTCACGTCGCACGCCAAGGGTCGCTCGCTCACTCATGCTCGCTCATGGGTCTCAACAAGTACATTTGCTGCAAAAGGTCAAGGTGGGTTGGGTTGGGTCATGGTGTGTCGCCGCCCCTTTTTCAAGTGTGGTCACAATCGAGGCCGAGGCCGATAGCAAGAACAGACAGATGGAGGGGATGCACAGCCGCACTGCATGTACCCTTTTGCTCAGACTGTACCAGCCCGCGCACCCTCGAGACGCACCGTTGCGCCTGCACTCTCCTCTGCCGTCCTCCTGGCCTTTGCGTCGAGTGCGCCCAGCATGAGCGTCGTCTCGAGGCGGTTCGGCTCGCTCTTGAGGAGCTTCTCGAGGCGCCTCTCTTCCTCTGCGAGGGTCGCAAGCGGGGCGAGACCTTGTGCAGCGCGGGTGGCATTCTCTGCGCGCTTGCGTGCGAGCGAGGCCTCGAGGCGGGAGCGCTCGCGCGCAAGCTGGCGGCTCTGGAAACCGACGTTGCCTGCTTCGGAGAGGTAGTCTTCTACCTGGTCGAGGGTCTGCTCGAGGGCAGAGGAGAGGACGGGCGTGTGGGCCAGTGTGAGGTTGGTGTAGCTGCGCTCGATGGCAGCCTGCGGGGGCTGGGACAGGAACGAAGAGGAAGAGGGGGCGAGGACAGAGGGGGCGGGCGCAGAAGGCGTGGCGAGCGTCGAGATAAAGGCGTCGAGGAGGGCCGTGTTGTGCAGAGAGAGGGGAAGCTCGACGAAGACGGACGAAAAGGTGATGCGGTGGTCGATGAGGCTGCGAGAAGGGAGGAATGGATGGCGCGGTGAGCCAGACAAGAACGATACGACAGCAGCTGCGAGCATATATGCAACTCACCCCTTTGCGGTAAAGTCGTTTGCCTTGTAAGCAGCGACAAACTCCGGAGAGAGACGGTAAGCCTTGACGACGGTGTTGCCCTGGGCAGACTGTGCCAAGTCTGAGGGCGGGACGTGGAAGGAAGGAAGGAGAATGGGGGCAGATGAGGAATGAGCTTTCGTGAATGAGCCCAACCGTCCCGCGCAATTGAGAGTCACCCTGCCGTCACTAGCACTCACCGTGCACCAAAACAACGGCCCTCTCCATGCCATCCCCTGCCTTGACGGCACCACCCTCCTTGTCCATGATGTTGCCGACAACCTTGAGGCCCTCGAGGACCTGCGAGGTAAAGGCAGACCCAAAGCCCAAGAAGGAAGAGACGTAGATGCCGACTGGGTTGGCGTCGGCATTTACGGCAGCGAGGAGCTCAACGGCCTTGGTAATGTGTTTCGTGGCAGCAGCGCCCGAGTCGGCAGAGTCATCACCACGAAGGGCATTGCGAGGAAGGCCAGAAAGGTTGGTGACTTCGAGGGCGCCCTCCAAGTCGAGACCGAGCAAGAGACCAGTGGCAGTGGCCGGGTGCGAGTCACGCGAGTGCTTGACAAGCTTGGTGAGAGCCAAGCCGTCGAGCCGGATGGAGGTAGGTGGTCCCGAGGTGAGGGACAGCGACAGGGCGGCGGCGTCGAGGTTGGTCGAAGAGGCTGATGCAGCAGCCTTGGCGGCAGCGGTAGGGCGGGACATCAGGGGCGAAGAGGGCGAGAGAAGGGAGAAGAAAAGCCCAGTGGATGAAAGAGTCGGTGGTCAAAGGGCCGATGCTTGGCAGTGGTGGTGATGGCAATGAAGACGTGGTGATGGCAATGAAGACGTCTCCCTTTGAGATGATCTTCTGTCGTCGTCGTCGTCATCATCTCCAAATTCTCGACTGCCAATCCTCTCCCACCTTCAACGCCATCCCCAGACGCGGCTGGGGCTGCACTTGCAACTGCACCGCAACCGCCTGGCCAGCCACGCTCACCGCCCACGCTCACCCCTGCCTTTCTTCCCGGGCGGTCACGTGACATGATGCCAGAGCGCGTCACGTGATGCGTGGAGGTGGCCCGGGCGGCGGGCACTACGAGCACCCCAGGAGGTTTCACTTGTTCCGCTCCCTTTGGCCTCTCACCTTGTCCCCATTATTCGGTCTATGTCGAAGCATTCATGCCACGCCGCCAGACATGACCTTCATTCTCTTTTACTACCGGTGAACCGCCATCTCAATGACACTTTGTCCATAGCCAGCTCATCGCCCCATGTTCCAGCCGCGTAGCACAGAAGGGCAAGGGCCCTTTGCGGGTGCTGGAGGATCACGCGACCGCATCCTGTTCTCAAAGGTGCGTTGTGTAGACGAGGAGGAGAAGGGTATCGTTTGTGATGTTAGTCAATCTCGCATGCTTCATCGGCCATTGTTCACATTAAATATGAAACTCTCATTACCCTCCACACCAGATCAAGCCCGTGTGTGTCAGAATACTCTCGCTCAGTCGACCCGGCGCATCTTCCTCGCCCCAACTGGCGAGCAGCTTAGCAGAGTTGAGGGCCCTGCTATCCTCTCAGATCCAACAAACTCCCCTTCCTGACCCGCTCTCTGGCTGCGTCGCCCAAGTCGCCCTCGACCAGCCAAGCTTCGGCGCATCGGTACTCCACTATGCCTTCTTTCCCCTCTCGCAACTCTTCACAAGCACGCCCAAGGGCCCGTCGGATCTCCCTGACCGCACTCGCCAAGAGGCATTCGCCTGCTTGCATCTCCTGGTCGAGCAATGGTGGAGGGAATGGGCATTGATTGGCGAAGCGGCCACTCCGCAAGCAAAATCCGAGGAGCGCCTGCAGATGTGGCGCCAGCTCTTGATCTTGGCAGCCATCACGCTTTCTGGCCCGCCTTCCAACTATCAGTCCGGGGGCTCCGCAAACAGGCCGTCAAACAGTCAGGAGACTTCCGAGACCATCATGAAGCTCTTACATGCGCTTCTTGTCCCGAGAAGGGTGGCGGCAGAGCCCGCCAAACCCAAGCCGACTCCGGCCTCGACTGAATGGGAATGGGACGGTGAATCCGAGCTTCCCGATCTTCGCGATGTAGACCAGACTCAGTCAGGCGCCTCAAAGAATGCGGTTGCGATACCAACATTCCCAAGCCAAGGCCATCTCAAGATGGCACGCGCCGCATCCCTCAAGTCTCCCTTGATGCATGCTCTCACTACCGCCATGGACACTGCCGTGAATGCACCAAATCATTCCTCGACTACGACGTTACGATCCACTGCCATCGAGGTCGTCCGATCAATCACCACTTGCTGGTTGCCACCCGAGCAGCTCAGAGGCATCATGCCCGGCGTCGTCAGCTCCATGGTCAGAGTCTTGACAAGTAGCCCCGAAGGCTCATCGACCAAGCGGCAGTCATCAAAGTCAGTACCCGGACCCGTGGCCGCACGAGCCATCATGTTGTTGAAGGAGGTCGTCTTGCCCGTGGTCTCTGACAAGGCTACAGAAGAGATGAGGCGAACAGTGTCCAGGCAATCGGAGACAGAAGAGACGCTCGACGACGTCGTCATCGCAGCCATGTCCTCTTTGGATACCTCTGATGCTCCTCAAGATGGATCGACATTGCGGCCAAAGGACGCAGCAACGGAACCCGCGGCATTGACGGGACTCAAAACGACGCTCAAGAATCTGAGACTTGCTTTGCTCACCTTGAATGGTCGTCCAGAGGCAGCTGAACCTGCCCTTCGCGACCATGCGCAGCCCATCTTCAGCGACGAGGACGATAGTATCTCGGCTCATTCGTATCCGCAAGCTCAGCAGGCTGTCATTTCTCTCGCTTCCGATATCCTGCGATCCTGCCGCGCCACATTGATCTGGTACGATGAGGCTCGGCGCCAAGGCGGTCATTACCAAGATGGCCCCGAGCTCACCAAGCTTCTGACCAGGTGGCTCCTAGACTTGGCTTCGGCAGATGGAGTCTCACAAACCACTGCCGATCTGGCATTTGGACGTCTCCGAGATCTCACCCTTCTCGATCGCCTGCGCCCAACCTGGATCGCCACCCTGTCTGGTGAGCTCGCGCAGAACCTTGATGAGCTGCCTGGCGCCATCTCAGGCCGTAGAGGAGCACGGGCTGCACGGTTCGCAGGCCGCGCAAGCACCATTCTATCCTTGGCCCTTTCGCCGGATTGGATCGAAACCCACCTGATCAAATGCTTGGAAGAGTTCCTAGCCGCCCAAAAGGACATAGAACGGTGGGGAGCCAAGCTAATCAGCGCACTCGAGTGGACAACTGAATCGCCCTCTTTCGGCGTCGAATCGAGCGGTGAGGCCCAGCATATATACCCAACACCTTCCTTCTCATATTTGTCGCCAGATGAGGCGCGCAAGGTCGCGGCACTCCTACGCGAACTAGGACGGGTCTCTGGTCGTCTCATACTAGCGCTAGCTCGCCAGGATTCCAAGGATGGTGCAAGAGACCGCAAAGGAAAGCAAAATCAGAACGCTGCGGCCACATTTGCCATGTCCTTCTTCTTCAATCAAGCGCGGCAGCTACGGCAGGTATTCATCGCTCAGCGGCGCAATCGTAGGGGCTCAGTCCAAGCAGCAACGAATGCATTGGCTGCCTCGACGACTGCTCTTTTCCTCGGGCGAGAGATCCTTTCCGGACTGGTCTCTGTGTTGGACGATACCAAACTCAGCATGGAGACGGGCAAAGCTGGAAGACGAGCCCGCAAGCAGGCACACCGCATCGCGGAAGAGGCCCTCGAGGATATTGGCGATTTCTGGCAGGATGATTCGCAAGCACTGACCGAGATTGTCGCCCACCGCCCATTGGACGACGGCGACGAAGGCCGTCAATCACACGAACACCAGGCCTTGGCCAGTCTTCAGAACAAAAAGACGACTGATGTGGAGCATGTCAAGGGCATCTCTGCAGTTGCAGAATCAGCACCGCGGCCCTCGAACTTTGGCCCTGCGCTCAATCTGGCATTTGTTTCTGCATCTACGATTGGATCGACTTCACCTGCATCCACATCGCGGGAGACGAACCTCAAGACGCTCAAAACCCTCGCCACGGCGCACGCGCAGTTCCAACGCTCCCTCGAGCTGGAAATTGTCTCCCTGGCGTCGGTGCTCCTCGGGCCTGCCTTCCGTAGCCACTTGCTCTCCACCTTGTACCCGACGATTGCTGCGCTCAACCACTCATCGCAATTGATTGCGGCGACCGCTTCGCGCAGTCTCTCCACGATGGCGTACGCATCGGGGTACGCAGACATGCTGACGTGCGTGCACGAGAACATCGATTATATCCTCGGCGAAGCATCATGGCGCCTGGTTGCGGGCTTGGGCAAGGAGCTCGAAGCCACAACAGCCATGGAGCGGTTCCGCACTTTGCAGCTACAAGCGAGCGAAGAGTCGGGAGAGAAAGAGACGGAAAGCAGTGCGAGTGCGTGGTTGGTCACCTTGCCGTCCAATTCTGCGGCCTCTTCCTGGCCTATGCCGCTGCTCTCTGCCCGCACGCCACCGCTCGTCCTCACTGGCGTCATGCAGCTACTGGGTCCCACATCGTTGCACCTCATTGAAGATTCCGTCGATGAGATACTGGATGCGTTGGATCGGTTTCACGGGTACGACGAGGTGTGCGACGGGCTGCTCGGTGTTCTCGACAAACTTCTGGAGGTGATGCGGTCCGACGCCTTGGCGGGCCGCAGTCGTGCCTCCGAGGCGAGACTACCCCAACAGCACCAGGATCGGCGTCGGCAAGATCCGGAAGAGGAACTTGACGAGCTGGACAAGTGGCTGCTGCGACGGCGCGACGGCTCCCCCTCGCAGTCGCAGGAGGAAACCGACCTGCAGTCCGCATTCGACAATTTCGAGCAGAAGCACGGGTCGAAAGCAGACGAAGACGAGGAGCGGCCTTCGCCAACTGCGCCACCGTCCGCTGCGGACCGCTCACAGAAGCTCTTGGTGGACATACTCTCCAAGTCGCTGCCATTCCTTTCACATGGCTCGCCCGTCATCCGCGCACGAGTGCTCAAACTGTTAGGTGCCGGCGTCGAGCTTCTTGCTCCTACAGGAGACGTCGACGTCAACGCCGACGCGCCATCGGGCGCTCCCAAGCCTCAAAAGACTTGGACACGGAGGGAAGACCACATCCTTCCTATCATCAATCGCGCATGGCCCCTCATCCTCGCTCGACTCGGATGGGACATTACCCGGCCTTTACCGCGCGGCGCACAGCTGCTCCGTACCGCGCGGCCAGACCTCACAGAGAGGAGTCCCCCCGTCTACTACGCAGCGCTGGACCTCATCCGCTTGCTTGCGGTGCATGTCCCCGACTTTGTTGCGCGGCGGGTGACGGATGAAGCCTGGCCGAGGATGAGGTTGTTGCTCGACTTGGAGGAGCGGGAAGTGACGCACGAGTCGCGCTTTGGCGCTGCGGGACGGGTGGAGCGGCCGGGCCCGCAGACACACTTACTTCGAGATCGGACGAGCGGTGGCGGCACAGGCGCAGGCGTGGAGTCAACGTCAACGTCAACGTCATCGTCAACGCCGCCCGCGCTGGCTCTCAGCGCCAGCGCCAGCATCAGCGCAGCAGCATCGTCTCGGCGCTTCCGCCCACTGGACCCTGCCTCCCCCCTAGCGCAACTCCTCCTCCGTTCCGCCCGTGCCCTGGCGCCGCTCATGCAGCACCAAGGCCCCGCTTTTCCCGACGCTACGCTGTGGGACGTCCTTACTCTACCTTGCTTCTTACGTGCGCTCGACGCAAGGCAGGACCCCACGCTAAGACGTGCGGTGGTAGATCTGGTGCGGGCGAGTGTGCAAGCGTGCGATGGAGGGGGGACGGCGTGGGCTGTGTTGAAGTTGGTTATGGGTGTGGGTATGGGCGGGGGAGGGGCAAGGGAGGTGGGTGCGGGTGCGGGTGCAGGACAGGGAGCTACCACCCAGGTAAGGACTGCTGCACGATACTGGACTTTCCTCAGCGGCGGCGAAGGGAATGCAGGACACGACATGGATCTGGCGCAGTCTTGCGCAGACGTCTTTGCTGCTTCTTGATGTCGTCAATGAAGTGAAGTCTGTAATGCCAGTGCCGGTCCCTATTCTCAGTCGTGTGAAACTCTGCCTCTTCGAGTTACGGTGTGCATACATGCAAAGTGCACGCCTCGCTCATTTGTCACTCCTTTGGGGTACGGCGTCTGCCTCGGACACACCAGGCATTTGTGTAGGGTGGGTACTATTACAAGAACGGAGAGGGGGCTAGCAAGCGTTGGCAGCATAGACCATCAACCAGCATAGGAAGGTCCGGGTGGCTTAGACTGTGCCAAGAGGGAGAGGAGTGAAGTTGAATTCCGTCATTCATGTCAGTTCAAAGTAGACCTTCAGACGCGCTGTACTCCTGCCCTGTCCTCGGCCCTCGGCAATACGCACTGTTGCTAGGGTAAAGCATAACTCGCACGCTGGCGCCGAATGCCTTGGGCGGGATGTTGGTGCGGAACTTGGAGCGAACGACGCCGGAGTTGCCGTGCGGGCGGGTGACGCGGCCCCAGATGACGCGGACCTTGGAGCCCTTGCGGTCGGTGGGAGCCTTGTAGATGTAGGCGATGCGCTGAGTGCGGGCAAGAGGGAGATGGGAGGGGAGAGATGGGGAGAGGGATGCGGGGCAAAGTCAGTTGATGGTCTGGAAGGATTGAAAGACTGCTGCGTGCGAAACGGGAGAGGGGAAGCGTCTCCGCGTGCTGCGTCGCCCAATATCCAGCCAAGTGCCTGCACAGTTCCGGCATGCAACGATACAATCTTATCCACCTCCTTTTCCAGGGTTTGCGTTTGCGTTGATCCACTCGCGCCAGCGTCTCCTCCTGCGATGGTTGCGTGACCCTGGACAAACGCGACCTCAGCGGGGCATATATGCCCTCGAGATGCGCTGCGTGGATCGCTGTCCCCGAGCCAGGGAGCCAATTGCGGAAAAGGAATCTTTCTCTCATTCCACGGATGTCGGCGAGCATGGCATCGGCCAGCGCTCATCCCACTGAGACCATCTCCATCGCTCTACGGCCACCCTACTGCCGAAACCCCTCTTCCGCTTGTTGCAGGCGATGTGCCAACCCTCGCTCCACCAGATCACCACTCCGCTCTCATCATCCTCGCAACTTCGCCTCACCTTGCCAAGGTAGAACTGTGCGTCCTCCGTCGAGGCGACATTCTCAATCTTGACGAGGGTAGTGCGCGGGTGAGAAACGTGCTTGCCGCGCTGGTGGCCGAGGATGCGTCCCTTGCTGTAGAGGCGAGTCATTTTCGTATTGGTATCGGGAGTGGGGGGACGGGATTGTGTATGTAGGCGTGTCTTGAGGATCGTGAGGTTTGGTGCAAGGTTAAGAATGAGTGGCCGTGCGATGATGATGATCACCAAACCTTGAATCCTGACTGGCCTCTGCACGGCGACACCGATGATTCTTCGCGGAGCCGCGGTGCGCTGCTTAGGCGGGCGGGCGGGTGGAAGAAAGAGAGAGGCGTTCGGAGTTGGACCGCGGCACGCAGGGCGGACGGCGCGCCGCAGCCCGTACGCGGTGATGTTAGTGTTACAGCTGACCAGTGGACATCCCTCGGTGTTCGTCAGACTGGCACGTCATAGCTTGATCAGACTAACGATGACAACTCAGTGTAATACTGTTATGGACCAAAGTGACTGGAGAAGGAATGACCAACGCGAGGACGTACGAGGGAGCACCTTCGGGTCCGACTTTCTCGGCTCCGGCCGGGCTGACCAGAGCTGAGCCTTCCGGCGACGACGCCTTGGCCCGTGCGAAGTGAGTCGACCCGTGGATGCGGAAGCGAGTCGCCTGGTGCGGGGGGGCCTCAAGTGACAGGCAGACGACGTTTCGTCATTGCGCGGCAAAGCGACTTGCAGCGAGCGAGGAACGCACAGCGCCACTGTGACCGTACCCTTGCAAGGGTCTCGCCCTCCGCCGGTCGAGTAACCTCGGTGACCGGATTCATGTTGTGCCGGGGTTGCGAGGTGCGTACGTGACCACCCTACACTTCTTTTCATCTGATCCATATCTCAATTTCACCAGTACCCGCGCGGATCACTCACTTCTCCTTCAGCCGCTCGCACCAATGTCGTTCCTTCCGTCAGCTCGCGTCGGCCTCGGCCTCTCCAGCGGCGGCTGCCTCCGCAGCCAGCAGCCATCCACGCTCCTTCGCAACACACGCTTCGCCCTGCCGAGGCACTCCTCGTTCGCTCCGAAGCCCACACTCGCCGCTAGGAGCTTCCACACGCCCATTGCAGGCGCAGGTACAGGTACCACTACGAAGGCACTCCGCGCTGCTACGCTCTCGGCAAAGGCGGGTGGCTCTACTTCGTCGAGCAATCCCGTCGGAGCGCTCATCGCTGGGTTCGGTGTTGCTGCCTTGACGGACCTGTACACACGCGAGCCCGTCTCTTGTGGTCAGTGCCCAACGCTCCGTCCGGTACTGCCTCGACTTCGCTGACCTCGTCTTGCTTCCCCCTTCTGCGCTTGCCCTTCTCTAGAATCCCTGCAATCCCCTCGCCTGGACAACTCACCTCTCCCCTCTTCCGAGCCGGAACCCGAGTCCATCGTCAACGTCTACCAGCTCTCCTTTGGCGCCATCTGCGGTGTCTGCGCCGGCGTCTTCATCAAAAAGGGCCTCAAGTTCATTGCCTTTCTCCTCGGCGGCGGCTTCGTCCTCCTGCAGTACCTCAACTCCCAGCGCCTCATCTCCGTCAACTGGGGAAAGATCTCCAAGCGGTACGACGGCTTCGTGGATGGCGCTGCTGGACCGCGCGACCCCGCTGCAAAGGGGTGGAGCAACTCGACGGCCGCGCGCATCTGGACGAGGTTCACAGACTTCCTCACTGCAAACTTCCAGGAGAGGGCCACATTCTTGGCTGGTCTCACACTGGGACTGCGCCTCGGATGAGCTATCATCCGTACCTGTGTGATCCGTACCTGTGTAACAAAAGCCTCTCCCACTAACTGTCACAGTATAATCCAAGCGTAATTTATCAGTGCAGACATTCGAGGTAAAAGGTATTAATGGTACTTGAGCAGAAGCCAAAGATTCGGATAAGCGGGAACAGAGCAAGGCTAGACATGAGAGATCACATCCGTGCAATAGTAGGTCGCCAAAGGCAGGAATCCACACGAGACACTGAATCGGTAGGTGGCAGGCACAGGCCAGGACGCAGTAAAGGAGAAAGCCAAGCCGAGTCGCAATGACAGGTAGCTTGCAGCGCGTGATCGCCACAGACCCGACCTAGTCTCGGTCAGCCCGCGCGAATGCGCGCTTCCTTCGCGAGCCGGGGATGAGGATCGCCTGCCCGCCGATGAGACCCGACTTGTAGCGGCAGTTGTACCTTGGCGGGACTGGGTGCGGGTCCGGAACGGGGCCTTGACCCTGTTGCATTGCGGGATGGGATTGATCCAAGGAAGGAGGGAGAGAGGGGGGGAGCGGCTGGTCAGTCCCTTGTGTGGGGGCATGCAGCGTGGTACCGGGAGATAGGTAACGACTGACCTGAACGTAGCGTACGCCATTGTAGACTCCGGGAAATTCCCCGCTGTCGCATTCGCATTGCTCCCAGACGTTCTCTTCGTAACGACCTGGGTGATTCCACCGGGAACCTACATATTGGGGGTTAGGTAGAAAAGTACAGTATATGCGCCGATGAGGGTGTCAGCAATCTCGTTGGGAGTGAACAACTCGATACCTGGAGCAATGCTCGAGACTCACCGAGTTCGTCGTACTGGTAATCAAACCCAAGTCGGGGGGGGGACAAGGCTTTGCGGTGAGCATGCGCCCGAGGTATGACGTTACGCCGAAGACTTGCACTCACGCGATTGTAGCAATAATTGTAAGCATTGGGGCCTTTGCATGCCCTGACGGAAACCTCGGTGGCGCTCATGAACATGTTCCACTCGTGCATGCGTTCGAACTTGCCTGAGAAGGCGCGGGTGTAGACTAGCGCGCCAGTGGGGTTCTGGGTGTCTGCATGTATGCATGTGGTTTGGGTCAAGGGGACCATGGTCGACATCATCAGCGAGAGGAGTCTCCTAGCCAGGGTTATGGCTATTCGCGGATTGCGACAGGTACGCACCCTGCGGTCCATGAGCGTCAAACTCGGTACCATCATCGCCAGGCAGGATATTAAGACTAGTAAAGTCCCCAACGGCCGTGACTTGAACATAGTCTGGCGACTTGACAAAGGACGCGCCGTGGATCGTCCCGGGTGGGATCAAGCGCGTACCATAGCCAGACTTCGTACAGTAGGAAATGACACTGGGCTCATTATCGCTGAGCTTGGGCCCGTATTCCCCATTCGAAAAGAAGCAGAAGTCTTGGATGGAATTCACGTAGAGGTTCTGACAGTAGGCGGCGGGGTTGCTGTCGCCCCACCTGGCGCGACAGTTATTGAAGCCCGTCTGGCCGTGGGCGGGGTCGCTTTTCCTGTTGGTGTGCGTGGAGTGGGTGGGTGTGTAAGTGTGTATGCGTGGAGCGGGTGAGTGTGAGTGAATTCGACGAGGCCGGGCGGTACAAGACGGACGTCGGAGGGTAGGTCAGACTCACTCGGGGAGGTTGTAAGGCTCCTCAAACTGTGCCTTGACTGCGCGGGAGCAGAACAGGAGAGACGCGAGGAGCGCATGTTGACGCAGAGTGAAGATCATCTTGCCTTGTCGAGTCTTGTTGGTTGCGGTGCGCCAAGTGGGTCTAGAGAGGGGTGTATTTGGCAGTCAGTCGCAAGACGTGGGGTGCAGTCCGAGAGACAAGCATGAATCGAACGCAGAGGTCGATATTTATGCCCTTTTGGGTATGCGGTAGTCGCGAGACCGTTGCTGATTGGCGTGGGCTCAGCCTCCTCTCGCCAGGCTGTGCTCGGCCACGGCCCGGACGCAGGACCCCGTCTAAGCAAGCAAGGGACCACCCCTATGCACGAGTCAACAAGCATCTCGTTCAGTCCCCCTCTGTGACGGCAAGCGGCTACAAATCGAAACCTTTGTACCGTCTTACATGAAGATGGTGGGTGATTACCGCGCAGTGCGGGCGCATAGTGGTTCTCGCTGACCTTCGTTTGCCGTCGGACTGCGCGGTTCCGGGGCGGATTGAAGGAGGCGATACGCGCAGGCGCGGTACGCAATTGAGGAGGATTTTGCCTTTGCTACGATGGTATTGTATTTTTGTTATTTCCAAGCTGAAGATTGTTTACATGCAATTGAAAGGAAAGAAGTCAAGGAGAGTCCAGGCCACAGGCCATGGCCAACCCGCTTTCAAGCCGCGTCCGTGCGCACTTGCTTCCGTGCCGCGGCTCTACTCTGTCGATAAACATTCTGGGCGCCCTTGAAGTCCGCTCCGCTCCGCCAGCTCCACTCCACACCCTCCTTGATGCAGGTGACGTCTTGCTTGTGTTAATTTAAGTACATCCCAGCAGACCCACTACTCTCACACCATCTTAACCCTCAAGCAACACGTCATAGCATTTCCACTCCCCTCGAGATGAGCGACTCAGCGGCTGTCAAACGTCAACTTACGATCAAGACGGGCGTGGTCAAGCGGTGAGTTTCGGATCGCCGATTGTCCCAGAGGAGTGTGCTGGGCTTGACCTCAAGCGATCTCCCGATCTTCCCATCGCAACGTCTTACGCCACAGCCTTACCCAGGAGGAAAAGACGTACGTCAAGGAAGCGGAACAGCAACAGGCTAGGGTCGACAAGTACGTCGCAGAGGGCAAAGACGAGTGGGACATCAAGAATCAGGTTAGTGGGTGGGCAGAAGCCACGGTAAACTAGGCTCGACTGCTAACTTCTCACTTGCACTTGTCCTCGACTCGGCAGCAACGTGTTCTCCAAGACTGCCTACAGATGGTGCCAGATTGCCGGAAGCGCCTCGAGGCGGCAGTCGAGGACTTGACTACGTTCCTGGTGAGTTTGGGGCGCGTCGCGGCCCATGCGAGTGGGCAGCTTTCCTCTAGTGGACGCACCGCACCGCGCTCTAACGACGACTGCTAAACCTGTCACGCCTTGTCTCTCCCCGCCCCATCTTTGATGCACATCGACGTAGGACGGCCTTGATGCCGAGATGGCTGCGACGGACGAGGCGAATGGTGCGCGGGAGGTGCTGCGAGCGGCGCAGGAGACGACTTCGAGCGGCGTGCCCTAGAGGGCGGCGTGTGAGGCTGGCTGGCTGGCGATGAATTTGACACCCCGTTGGCCCTCTCTTCCAGTGACCATCGTTGATCCCTCACATGCCTAGCCTGAAGCGAAGCCAGTGAATTTCGTCGCTCTAATGGAAGTGGCGTAGCGTGCAAGTTGATCCGGTTCCGTTCTAGGCAGGCGTGGTGAGCGTGTTGAGCGTGTTAAGCGTGCGGCCCAACGCGTCACGCACAGGCGCGCCTGCCCCGCCTGCCTGCCTAGGCGCCTGCCTGCGTACGACGCGACTGAGAAGTCACAAGGGGAAGCCACTCCATTGACCAGGGGAAACATAAAAAGGGCGCCTTTGTACGGGAGATGTTCATTCCCTCCCTCCAGATCCTCGCCATCATTCCATTTCCGTCGTCTTTCTTCAGCCTTGTCTTCCCCTCTCCACTGTGCGTGCCGCCTGCACCCACACCCCGGGATCTTCCCCGACTTCCCGGGCCTCGCTCGCACCTTGCCGCCCGCCTCGCCATGGCACCCTCGAAGCGAAGACGCGAATCCGAAGGAGGAAGCAACGACACGAGGGACCCCCATGATCGCTCTCGAGACGAAAAGAAGCAGGCAGCAGCCGCCTCCGCCGCCGCCGCGTCGGGCAGCGAGCAAGTCGCCGTACCCGATCTAGCACCCGCGCCCGCACCAGCACCAGCACCTGCGCCCACGCCATTATCCCCCTCCCGAGCGGGCAATACTCGGAACCCCATCCCAGGTCCTTCCCGACCTGTAGCCAAGTCTGGCGGCGCTATGAACCACACGCACACGCGACCTCGAGCGAGTAAATCGATGAATAGCGCGCGTGCACCCGCTGCTGCTGCTGCTACTACCGCGACTCCCGCCCCACCCGCAGTCGCGCTTCCCACGCCAACGCCCACGCCCATGCCCGCGCCTACGCGCCGCATTGTTTCCGCGCCTGTACCAAGTGCAAGCAACAAGTCAGGTCCAAACTGCGCCGGTTCAGCCGCAGCCGGTGCTGCTGCTGCTGCTGCTGGGCAAAGCTGCGCCATGGTGGCTGTAGCAGCCGGCGGCGGTGGCCACCCCCCTCATCGTTCCGTCAGTCTGGGCGACGCGCCGCGTAGGGCTCCACTGGGGGAACTGACGCTACAGCAGGCCGATAGGCTGGCGGCGGCCGTCGCTGTCAGGAAGAGGGATTCTACCTTGAGGCGTGGTGGTACAAGGGGGCAAGATGAAGTGTACGTCGATCAGGAGGAGCGTCAGCCGGAAGCTGGACCCAGTCGCCCGAGGCGGGCGAGTCGCGAGGTGAGTATATGCTCGACGCGTAGATGCGGAGAGAGCCTCGGGATGGAGATAGGTCGGATATCCTTGCTCATCCCTATATGCGCACTTGCACCCTCAGACGTCCATTTCTACAACACGAACAGTCCGACCCCGCACCTCTTCGTCCACGTCCGCGACACGCTCCTCCCGGTCAAGCATGACCACCAGCACTACCCCACGCATCGAAGAGCAGGCCGAGCCGAGCGTGAGCGTGAGCCTAACCTCATCGAACAATGGCTCTACCTCGGCCCCGTCTGCCCCGCCGGCGGGCCCCTCGAGGCCGAGGACGAGCGCAAGACTAGGCCAAGGACGGCGTACGTCCCCGCAAGAACAAGCACAAGCACAGGCGCAAGAAGTGCACGCTTTCCCCTCGCTGCACCCGACCTCGCCCCGGACGAGGACGAGGACCCGGGCGCGGCTCTCTACCTCTACCACGTCCACGGCCATCACTCGCCCTCAGGCACCTGGCGTCTCGGCCATCACTCAGCCCACGCACGCGGCTAGCGTCAATGCCAACGGCGATGCCAACGTTAACGCCAACGCCAACGCCAATGCCAATACAGGTCATACTGATCCCTCATCGGCATCGGAAGACCGAGACCGAGCCCAAACCCCTTCTCAGGCTCAGGCTCAGACTCAGGCTCAGCGACGACGACCACGCGCGAGCGGCGGGCCCAGCTCTAGCTCTACCACCGGGGAGGACCATCGCTCGCGTAGGCGGCCTTGATGCCGCGTTCACGCCGACCCGTCTGAGCGGCTCGGTCCTTACCACCCTCTTGCTTGATTTTTCGCTCCTTTTGGTCCTGCGCCGTCCCGTAACGCCCCCCACCCCTGCCCCCGCCCCCCTCCCCTCCTTCCTACTTCCCTGTCGACCCCCTTCCCTGCCCTTACCGTCTCGGATCTCACTTACCCACTGTTGTCCTCGCTGTTGTTGTTGTCTTGTTGTTGTATCTGTAGTAACCACTCGCTCGCTCCTCTCTGTACCATCCCCCCTTCCCCTCGCCGTGTTGTTAGTCCTGTGTCCATATTGCAACGACCGCGACCCGCCCTACCTATAGTTATACTGGAATCTTAAGTAAGTGCTGTCGATACCAATGATTTCGTTCATCTCGCCTCGCCTACCTACGTGCATGATACATGAATGACTGGCAGACTAGACCCACACTGAGCGGACGCATCATGCCCTTTGGCTGGCTGGCAGGAACGATCGTAGCAGAAATGCATTTGTGACCACATCGCACCACACCACACCACACCGCATCACGCCGGGCCACACCACGCTACACCATACCGCTATGTAAGAGGGAAATAGAAAGTGAAAAGAACAAAGGCGACTGGTCCTTGGAATATGGATAAAGCGAAGGGTGGGGGCCGTGCCGCGCCACACCACGTCACGTCACAGGGAGACATTGGTGGGGGCGGGGAGGGATGCGCAGAGTATGTAAAATGAAGATGGTCGCGGGGTGAATCCCGCACAGATCGGATAGGATAAGCAGAGGCAGCAGGCGCGACGCTAAATCCGATTATCGTACCCTTCCGGCGCTGGCTGCGGATCCGATTCTCCCTGTTGCTGCTGCTGCTGTTGCTGGCGCTCCATCGCCTCAATCTCGTCGTCCTCGAGGAAGATATCGCGGTAATGCACCAGAATCGTCTCTACGGCTTTTGCCTGGAACTGCATATCCTGCAGTGCGCCGCCCGAGCCGCTCGCATCCTCCCCTCCTCCGGCAGCGGCCTCTCCATCTGCGCCTCCCGTCCCTGTCCCGTCGTCCTGACCCGAAGTGCCCGCCTGCCCTTCAAAGACCATTCCCGGCGGTGGAGAGCGGAGAAGCGTCGGCCCAAATACAATGGCGAGGTTACTTGCGCTCATCTGATTCAGTGCCTCTTCCGCGCGGATACGGTCCAAGTGTCCCATGAGGGCCTTGAGCGTCGAGTAATTTGCGTCCGGCAGCTGGTTTACGACTTCGTGCAGCCGGATATGCCTCAGGCGGTCATTCTCTACGCGAGCGGCATCCACGAAACTGCGGTATAGCTCCCATGTGAGGAGCGGCTCGGGCAGCTCGCGGAACCACAGCTTCAGACAGCCACTGACGATGTTGACGTCGCTGAGGGCCTCGCGGTCCTCGAAGAGGTCTACGGTAGTCCAGTCCGCGTCGAACTTTTGCTTCAGGCGTTGCACCTTGGACGTCGTACCCGATAGACGGTAGATGCCCATGTTCTCCTTGCCAAATGCTTCGACGGCCTCGGCGCACTTTTCGAGAATACCCGGTACGTCGACGTTGTCGCGGGCCATTTGCGTCGCCAAGTCTACGCCAAAGATGGGGCGCGCGGGCGGCCCACCGACGGCGCCACTCGAGGATGAAGAGGTAGCGCCGCTGCTGCCGAATCTGGACGCGCTACCTTGCATGCCGGCGCCTGCCACGGCGCCGTTGCCATTGCCCGCGCCGCCACCAGTAATGTAGTTGCCCTCTTCGTACTGGCCCTCTCTCCTGGGACCCTTGTAGTCGCGGGCATGGAGTACCTGGTAGTTTTGCATAAACGTCTTAAAGTCTGCGCGGTTATCGATGGCTTCTGCAGCTTGCTTGAGTCCGAGATTGCCCTCTGCTGCTGCTGCTCCAACCGGTGTGACAGTCATTCCGTCGGAGAGCAGCGTGCTCTCGTACAAGAATGCATACCGCGTGAGGTGGTATTGGAGGCCATTGTCAATCTCCTCGGCGCTCTCTTTGAGACTCCGAAGGATACGAGGAAGCTGGAGGTTAAAGTATTCTTGCCGCATCTGCTGAGTCTGCAGAACCTCGCGCCGGAAGGCGTCTGACAATGACGACGTCCGCGAGCGAATGTCCTCTTCCTGACGTAGTAGCTGTTGGGGATTCTTGTTCTTGAAGAGCATGCCTCCCTTGGTCATGGCCTTACCTAGTGACCGACCCTTGTTGGCGACTTGACCGGCCGGTCCGGAGGCAGCGGCGTGAGAGGCAGCGAGGTCGCCTCCCTTTGTCGATTCTCCGGACTTGAGGAGCAGCAACCGCTCCAGCTCTTCGGCAGCCGTATCAAAGCGTACTCGGGCCTACAGTGCGGGCATGAGGTGAATATTTGGTTGCAGAGATGCAGGCAAGCGATTGAGAGAGAGCGCTGCGTCAGCGCGGCGTCCTGGCCATGAATGTATGCGCCCGTTCACTCTCGGTACTGACCTTTTCAACACTGGCTTCTGCGTCCAACAGCCCCCTCTCTAGACGCACGCCTGTATCCCTGGCGGTCTTCCTGTTCCTGTCGACCTCCTTGACCAAATTGTTGAGCTCCTCGCTCATCTCAGCGAGCCTCTGGCCGAAACGGATCCTGCCGTCGGCCAGGGGCTCGTGCGTGGCGAGAATGGTATGCCAGCTGGAGACGTAGGAGCCTGCCTTGGCCTCTGCCGTGCCGTACGACTCCAGGGAGCCCTTGTAGAGCTTCTGAAGAGAACGGCCATACTCTTCCTCGATGGCTGCGCGCTTCTTGAAAAAGGCAGATGCTTCCCGGCACGACGTCATGGACTGCTTGATGCGGTCGTACAAGAGAGGCAGTCCAACATCGGTGTCGCACAATGCCCGTAGTGTCGCCTCGTCGAAGCTCGTCGGAATGACCTCGTGCTGTTGTCCTGCGCTGCTCGGAGTCTGGGGTTGATTTTGCGTGGGACCACCCATGCCAGCTGCGAATCCAGAGCTGGGAAACGATGCCATGCCGCTAGCGAGGGAGGGTGAGGAGATGGCTGGCGAGCCCGGGCCGCCTTGCTGCTGGCCGTACTGATGTGATGCAGAATTATAGCTCAGATTGCGAAGACTGCTGGGTTGTGTCGCTGCGGGACTCTGTGCCTGAGATGCCGTGGGTGACGAGTATGCCCCCGGCCCTGCCGAGGGGTCGATGCCAATCGAAGGACGAGTGGAGGGCTCCATGGAGTTTCGAGAGGATATGGACAGTGAGGGTCGGGATGCGTGGGCGGAGTAGGGCGGGGTGTCGCTAAAAGATTGAGACTGAGAGGAAGCAGCAGCGGATGAGGTCGGCATCGTGACCGGCTTCTAGTGGGAGCCAGGCTGTGCCGAGGAGGGGTGAATCGATGATGAGTTGGGGGCGCCTGTCGCTGGCGGGGTCGATGCAGGAGCGTCGTGGGTGTACTTGGAACTGGGCGATTCGCTGGTAAGAGTTGCTTGTCGAGCCTTGACCGGGCCCCACAAAGGTACGCCTGCCACCGCGAGACTGTTCGGCAAGCAAGCGCAGGCGACTTGGAATGGCTCGACCTTCGAATGTCGAAATAGAGGGCGCGACTCTGGTACCTCGGGGGTCTAGGCCAGGAGGCCACGCAGGAAGATTCGCTATACAGTGTAGAAAGAGCAAAGAAGCAAGGGTCTCGAGGAGAGCTGCTGTGGTCGCTGCCGTGTGCTTGCTGTACCAGTGTGAGGCCCCCAACACGCGAGGGTCCTGCTGGGACGCGGAATCGAAGGCGATGCAATGGCGACGGTGCGTCTGTGTGGAGCCAGTTGTGTGGCGGATGGGGGATGAGTGGATCGACAGTGAGTGTAGAATCGTTGATGGTACAGTGCAGTATGACTTGCATTGACTAAGGTTCTCTGACCATGCCTTTCAGCCATGACGAGCAAGCATCCCTCCCTGGCCCACTCCTCTCGGCGCCCTCTTCTCTTGGCCCAACACCACCACCAACCATCTTCTCACCCCTCCCTGCGAAGATGCGCTCTCCCCTGACCGCCCAATGCACCCAATGCAACAGAGACACAGACAGACGCCCGCTGTGCCGTGCGTGCGTCCCCGCGGGCTCGAGCGTCGATGTGCCTGCCTGCCTGCCAGATGGCAGGTGGCTTGGCTGGCTGGCTGGCTGGCCGGTCCGCGGGGAGGGCCGTGAGGCCGTGAGGGTGGGGACCTGCACCTGCGCCTGCGCCTGCGCCTACGCCCTCACGCGCCCTGCTGCCCTGCTGCCGCGTGCGCCTCGGCGTCCGTGTTTGCTGTCCCTTGCGCGCACTCAAGGGCGTACGCCGTCTTGCGCCTGCACAGAGTGGGAATCATCGTTGGCTGGCAGAGTTGGCGGGATTGGTCATTGTGTGTATTACTGTTCATCCTCGCCCCGTTTGCCCGCTCAAGGATTGTAGCACAGATGAGGTTGAACTGTGCGATGTCTGCGATCGAGTGCGCACGCATGACCTTGAAGGGCGGGACTAGCTAGGACGCGCTCAATGGAAGGCGCCCTGCCCTCTCTTGCGCACCCATTGACCTTCACAAACAGCCTCTTCAGCGAAGAAGGCCCCTCTATGCTCTTCCAAAGGCGGGGGACACAATCGCATCATTCGCACGCCTGCGCATCGGACCAGCCGCAGAAGCATCGTGGCGGTTGCTTGAATGCTAGCACTCTGGCTGCATCGACCGGTCCAGGCACCCACGGGTGTCTCACCAATGCAACGGTAATGACGCCTTCACTTGCTCTAATCTCACCAGGTTGTTCAGTCCAATCTCTTTGAAGCTTGACTGACACGCTGTCTCGTGGTCGCCACACACCTGCTTGACCTTCCCGCTCGCGAGCCACGACTCTCTTCGGTCTGCGAAGAGGCGAAGCTCGTCGCCAACCTTGACTGACTGCCAACGATTCCCTCAATCCTTTCGTCTTGTTCGCTCGCCACGCCCTCTCTGGCCTCCCTGGCCGTCTTTGATTGATCTCGGCCAACCGTGTTTGCAGCTCGACTTCGGTTGCAGGCCGTCTTCGTGGCTTCGGACACGGGCAAAAGCCAAGCCACGACGCGCGCCCAGAGCTCGTGCGGCATGCCGGAGCTGGGTGTGTCGGGCGGAGGCGCACGGACGCAAGCAGGCTTATCTCTGGACGCCCTGCGGGCTTGCAGGTGGGGAAAAAGGCCACTTCACTGCGCGGGCGGCGGTGAGGCGCGCAAAGCCAACAGGCTCGGAAAAGGCTTGTACAATAAAGAAGGAGGACGAGCTCGAGGTCAGGCCTCAATGTCCAAGGAGCACGCTTCAGCACAGAAGAATGGAACAAGAGATCGGGAGAACGCACTCAGTCTGCACCTTGGAGAGGTCCTGCTTGCTTGCGGCATACGGAAGAGACATTGCAGCGCAGCGCAGCGCATCGCGGGGAGCGGACAAAATGGCAAGTGGCTGACGGCAAATCGCAAGCCCGACAAAGGGCAAAAACGGCAGTGCAGAGAGTGGCGTGGTGCCGCACAATGTTATGCCAAGGCGAAAGGTCTCGGAGCATCTCACTTTTCGCTCGACTCTGGCTACTCCCCTCGTCGCCGATACGGCTGCGCATTTCGTTCAGTCGAGCAACACAGCCCTCATACTACAACGCTCAGGAGGGAAACTTTTGCTCCCGTCCTTGCCTCCGGGACAGACTAGCATCACATCTTGATCTCCGCGGGATCTTCCCCGGAATCCGGTATCCCCTCGGCCCTCACCTTCGTCACGTGTTGTTACCAATCCGAGGCAGCATACACTTTCGCAGCCTGTAGCCACGAGCAACACTCTGGTACCAACACTACCTTTTACGATAGCATCGGCAACCAAGTCACGTCCCCTTCCCCTTCTCAAAATTTCATTGCTTCATGCCTCGTCTCCTTTCCGCGCTTCCCCACAATTTCTTGCCTTCCTCGCATCCCCTCTGAACCCCCGTCCATCGTCCTCAGTAGATGCTTGACCACCACTCTCGTCAAAGTCGCGTCGCAGCAGAATGTCGTCCACCTGGTTCATTCCCGCTCCACGGCCTCACGCCAGCTCAAGCGGCCAGGCAGCTGTCGCTGCCACCGCCGCAAACCTTCCCGCTCGCAGTCACATAGCTGCCTCTTCTTCTCATGCGCGACACTCACCGCCTCAGTCCCATGCTCCTCATCCCGATGCATCCCAACCTCCTCCATCCGCACCCCAGCGACCAGCGCCCTTGGGTCGCGCCCGCCTCAGCTGCCTTCCCTGCCGGAGAAGAAAGTCCAAGTGTGATGAAAAGTCGGTGAGTGTACGCGCAGAGGATGAATCATTCGGCCCCTCCCCAAGATAGCTCACATCCTCACCGTCACCCTTCGTCCGTTCAGCCATGCTCCTCGTGCACCTTGCGCGGTACAGAGGACAGCTGCCACCTGCCAGCCAAGCCTGCCTCGGCGGCGCCCTCGAAGTCTAACGTCACCTCTGCCTCGACGGGCCCTCTTTCCGTGACCAGCCCCGATGGCGATGCTGCGCGCAAACGCCGCAGAATAAGCCTGCAGGGCGGACAAGAGGGAGCTGGCTCGACGACGGGGCCCAACGATGCCTCGGCTTCATCCGATCCTTTGGCAGAACTCGCGAACCTCCGACGCAGCTTCAATCGCCTCGAACAGATTCTCTGCCATCGCGCCAAAAATGCCTCCGCCGACGGCGAACTCTCTGCTTCGCCGCAATATGATGACGACGACGAAGATGGCGAATACCAGAGGCACCTCTCAGCAGACCCAGTCCGTGTCCGTGCCGTTGAAGCTGCCGCCGCGGACCCTGCCTTGGGGCAGGGCATGTTTGGCGAGGATGTAGCTTCCTGCTTCCCGTGCCAGGCCGACTGCGAAATGCTCTTCGAATACCTCCTGCAAGAGACTGACTGGCTTGTCAATTGCACCACGTCGCAGTGGTTGCAACCGGTCTACACCCGCTTCGTCACTCGCCAACCCGTGACGCGAGCAGAGATTGCCCTCCTCGCCGCCGCCATTGCCGTTGCTGCTTTGCTCTTGTCCGAGGCGCCACACATCTACTATACCCCTAGCGAGCCGCCTGCACAAATTCACCCAACGCTCATCAGCTACGTCTTTGCATTCCTCGAGGAACAAGCTGCCAATCCACGCGATTACAGTCGGGGCAACCTCGACGTCTTTGTTGCCTTTGGGCTCACACTGGATTACCTGCGCTTCTCGGGTCAGAGGAAACATCACGGATGGCCTCAGCTCCGCGCAGCGTTGCGAAGGCAAGTTGAGCAGATGGGATTGCTCGATGAGTCGAACACCATCTGGCGCTCCTTCGATCGTCTCGAGACGGAGATTGCCCGTCGCGTCGTTTGGCATGTAGTCGTCGATGCTAGGTAAGTTGAGGGGATACTGCCCCCCTGTCGCAGCGCCCACTTATGCTTGTCATATGCTGACCAAGAATCGCCCAACTGGATTCATGCCCTCTTTCCCCCGACTGTTGTGACGGCAGATGGAGTAGCATATATGCAGAGCACCGCGGAGGATTCCCTCTGCGGCGGGCGGATATCAAGGTCAACTACCCGCAGTGGATTGCTTCCCGACTAGACGGACCCTTCAAACTGTCCGGCTCTTCGATGAATGCCCGCGCTGAAAGCGACATTGACCTGACGAGCCCATTTCGCAAGTCGTCCCAGCCCACGCCGCGCGTCTTCAGGGTCAAGTCAGACCACGAAGCAGAAGAGGCCGCAGGGTACTCTCAACTGGCAATAGAGTTGTCGAGTCTGGCTCCGGATGTCTCTGACTACATTTCTGCCATCAAGGCCTGGAAGAGGGAGCAGCGGCAGCGCCTCAAAAGCGAGTCAGATCTCCCCTTTTCTTCGACTGGGGCAGCAGCATTGCGAGGCAAAGAACGCGAGGCCCTCCTTCACCACGGCGTGGCATTGTGCGATCAGATCAAGGCATGGAGGGACAGCATCAAGTCACGATTCGTCGAACCATCTACGCTGGACCCCCTGGACTTTTATCAATGCCGCAAAGCCAGCCAGGCCTCCATCTTGCATACAGGCGTACGGCAGCTGCTCAACGCGGCGTTGAGCGCTTGGGTCACACAGGATCTAGTGTCGGACGTCAGCTCGGACGTCCTGATACACCTGCAGAGAGAGGCATTCGCCAGCGCAAAGGACGCGGTGCAAACCATTGACATGACAAAGACTCTTCTCACATGCGGACGCACCACCTTTTTCGGCTGCTTCGCTTCGTATTCCTTTTTCAGTGCCGCAACCACGTTAGCCATCCCCCTCTTGGGTGCCAGCAAGCTTCGCGAAGAAGCTTCTAGCGCACGAGAGAAGCTCGGCGGCCTGGCGCTCACCGACCGCTACACTCAGTACCGAAAATCGTCGTCGTCGTCGTCGCAAAAGGGTCATCGCGCCTCCACCTCTTCGGGAAGTTCAGACTCCAACAATGCACTCGCTGCAGCCACGACGCTGGCAACGGTCGCTTCAGGGACGCCGGCGCGTATGGGAAACAACAATACGGCTGGCAAGTCGACGGATGTCACACCGCATCCGCTCACGACTGGTGTACTGAACATCAACGACCTCAGGAGCCTGGCGCCAGACATCTTGCGTATCATGGAGCTCTTGCCGATGTTCAGGGCCAGCCCCTTGGGCAAAGAGGCGACGCAGCGATTGGCCTCGCTGGTGGAGACGTACGGTATCGGTCAAGGCGGGCAGGACCAGCAGAACCAACAGCCGTACCACGCACTCACCACCTATTCTCGGCCCATTGCAAGCGGCGACCACGCCTACATGGGTGGTACAGAATCGCACATCACACAACATTCCTCACGCCCAGCTGGGCCTGCAGGCGGGTACACCGTGGCGTCAGTATCGAGCAGTGGCACTGCTCCAGGAAGTAGCGTTCCATCCGCTTATGCTGTTCCACACAAAGATCAAAGCGGTTTTGCCCCGAGCTTTATCCCACCTTTACCCGCCTTCACCTCGGAGAGTGTCCCGCATTACGATGGACACGTCTTTGCGCCTGCAAGCGCCGGTGGTTCACTCGGTCCTGGCTCCGGCTCATCCCCTCCAGCACCGGAAGAAGGCCCAAGAATGGGCGCCGGCTTCGGAGAGGCACGCGCCCCAATTACGTCCAATTCCCAGTCTCGCGCAGACGCAGCACACAGTGCATCGCTGCACGGCAGCACGAACCAAAACCCAAATGGGAACATGCCCTCGCACAACAACTCCCTCCTCCCCTCCACGGGCTCCTCTTCCTCGTCCTCTGTCCCCCCGAGCGCAGGCGCACCAGAGTACAGCGAGACGTGTGGGCCCAACTCGGCTTCGAGGCCCAGCTCGGGCTTTGGTTCGGCCTTGCCCGAGACGGACGCGCGGGGAGGGGCGGCGGGCGGAGGGATGGGCGGAGTCCTGGATTCGTTATTTGCGCTGGATGATTCCTGGTGGGAACAGTTGTTCTCTTCCTCTTCCTCGTGAGGCGATGCGAGGATAGATGGTCGTGGTAATTCCCGGAAGGAAGGGAGGAAGGAAATTGTGCTTGCATGGACCGTTGCCTGTGTTTCTGGACCTGGACCTGGACCTGCACCCGTTTCTTTCCCCTTGTACTTATACTCTACTCAAAAGACGAAATGTTTCCTGCCCCTCAGCAGGCATGGCAACACGTTCAGTGTCAATCAACCTTTCGCATGATGCTAGGCATAACACAGATCAAAGCTTTGAGAACACTCTCGATATTGTATACTATAGCTGGCGCACCCGACGTTGACCTGAATGAGGAAGATGCGGAGCACATTGAGAAACATGGAGGGGCGCCGCGATCTTCGTTGAAAATACTATCATTCTGTACTTTGGCTCAGAGCACTGCACTACACTGCGCTAAGCTACGCTACACTAGACGATACGCTCTATGCAACCTCTTCCTCTCGGCTTGCCTCCCAACTCAATTCAACTCGCCTCAACTCAACTCAACTCAACTCAACTCAAATTCGGCTCCTCGACGACGCTCTTCCTCACATTCCTCAGCAAGCTCGCCTGCCACCCTACAATGCGCTTCGTGCGATCATAGTCCTGCACTCGCTCGTCAAAGAGGTTAGGGTCGCCTGCCTCGCATGCTTCAAGGATGGAATGCAGGAAACGGCCTTCCATCGTCGTGGGGAAGGAAGGGTCCGATTGCGCGTAGAAGCCCATGGCGTTGCCGCAGGCGACGTAGTCCTGTGTCGTGGCGTGGCGTGGCGTGTCGTGGTGGCACAGGAAACAAAGAGAGTCAGTATCCCTTGAGTGCAATTGTCGCTCGCCACGAGTGACTCACGGGAATGGCAAGGTAACACATGCCGGCATTGAGATAGTAGTCCTTTACAGAGTAGCGCGTGAGGTTACTGTCGAGGCTCATCTGTGCGACCTGCTCCCAGCGCTCAATGGCGCGCTTGTAGTCTGCAATGTCCGTTGCGATTTGCGCTGCTTCTCTGTAGCAGCCCGAGGCGGTTCTGCGGTGTTTGGGGGAGTGGGGTGGTCAGTGGTGGACCCGAGATGGTAGTTGATTGTCAGAGAGGGGACGTCCAGTCCAATCGACACAAGGCACCCGCAACTCACGCCGTGGCCCCCTCCTGGATGTACCATTCTGCGGCCTGCTCGTAGCTCCCCAGTGCCTTTTCAGGATCGTGCGCCTCATTCTTGTACAGCTCTGCGATGTTCTTTTCCCGGTCGGCAGCCTGCCTGAAGCGGCCGCGGTTGATCAGGATTTGCCTGCAGCGAGTGAGAGAGGTGACGGCGACTGTCGGTGCATGGGGGCAATGGGGATGGCAATGTCAATCAGTCATTCAGTCGAAGCTCAAGGAATCACAGACTATAGACTCCAGCTGCTTCACCCCACCCCCGCGCAACTCAAACTCACGTTCCGGCCTTGTCATCCTAAAACACTTGCTTGCCTCATAAAACGTATTAGCAGCATAATCCTCCTCCCCAGCCTTCACCTCCGTATCCGCCGCCTTCATGAAAGCATGTCCCGCCTCGTCAAATCGATTTGCAGCGCGAAACTTGTTCGCTGCGGCTTTGAAGAGTTCGGCGGCTTCTTCCAGCTTGGTAGAGGAGGAGCCAAAGGAGAAGAAGCCGCCGGTGGATTGGGCGCGCTTCTCGGCGGTGCGGAGGAGGTCTTCGGGGGAGGAGGAGGCCATGGTGATGGGTGATGGGTGTCGGTGTCGATGTGGCAGCGGTTGGCTTTGATATAAGGCAGTGTGGGTAGCAAAGAGAAGGGAGAGCAAAAAAGGTTGTAGTTGCAGGTGGGTAAGGGTCAAGTCCGGGTCCAAGTCCAAGTACAATACTCCTGACAAGTCAAGTCCACCCACTGGCCGATTGCCATTGCGTCTCCACCTGCGCGACTCGGCGCCACGTGCCAAGACAAGAGGGAGAGGAGAGATCTGGCAGGCCAACACGCACACGCACACGCACACGCACACACAGCCACCCACACACACACCGAAACACACAGCAGTGGAAAGAATAACCAAGGTTAAAAGCGTCGAGGGCAGGGAGCACCAAGAACAGAAGCCAAAAATGGGAAGCAAAAAAAGTGAAACAAAAACTCAACCGCACGCCTCACGCCGCCGACTCCCGCTCGGCAGCAACCTTTTCCAGGAACCGCTGCTTGGGTGGCTTCAGGCCATCGCCCTCGATGAGGTCCGCAAGCTTCTCCACCTCGGCCTGCGGCAGACCACTCTGCACCACCAGGATCGCCATGAAGCTGTACACGTTGGGAACGTCGATGCTCATGTCGTCCAGCATGCTGATTCCCGCGTCCTTGAATCCTTGCTCCAGCGAAGCATCGTCCATTAGCGGCGGCGATGACGACCGAGCCTCGACGAGGAGCTTGCCCACCGACCGCACATCCGCCTCCTTCTTGTTCAGCACCACCTCGGTGATCTTGGCCAGGAAGCGTGACCGATGTGCAGAAGGCAGCGACTTGAGAGCCAAGACACCTTCCTTGGCATCCTTGATCTCCAGGAACTCCTTGATGTCCTCGTCGATCTTGCGCGAAGCCGCCTCTTCCGACATCTCTTCCTCCTTGTCCTCCGCTGCAGCGCCCTCGCCCTTGTCCCCTTCGCCACCCTCCGTGGCACCGGGAATTGGCTTCGTCCGCGGCGCCAGGTTCAGCTTTGGCCGCCTGGCCTCCTCGGCCGGTGGTGCACTCTGCGGCTGCTCCGACGACTCGGCCTGGTTCAGCAAGTCGAACATGTTCATCGAAGAATTTGTCCGCGAAGGCGGCTTGCTGCCCTCTTCCGAGCTCTTTTGCTGCTTCTTGGCAAAGACGGTGTTGGGCATGCCACCCATGGGGCCACCCAAGGTAAGAGGCCTGCCAGAGCCAGACCGCTCAATCTTGCCAAACGAAGACAGGTCGCCCGCACGCGTCGGCCGCGGTGGTGGCGGGGCATTGCCGACTGCCGTCCAGCCGTCGGGACCGACGGGCTGGCCACCAGGGCCACCAAACTCTCCGCGCTGCTGTCCACGCCTCGAGCCGCCACGCGAAGGGGGAGCGCCACGAGTCCTGGCTGCCAACTCGGCCTCTTGCTGCTGCTTTTGCTTGGCCGCGTCCTCGTGGATCTGAGCAATCGACTTGGGGCCCGCCGCCTCCTGCTTGCCCTTCCAGCCTGCTGCGCGCATCTCGATGACGTCGAGGAGCATAAACTTCATGCGCGAATTGACGTTGGGCGAGTTGCTCATCTCCGTCATCCGCTGGAAGTAAATGTCGATGTGAGCCCGGGCCTTCTCCGTGTCAAGCTGACGACCCACCGTCGTCAGCAGCTTGCAGAGCGACTCAATCTCCTCTTCTTCGGGGTCCGTCGCATTCGACAGCAACTTCTTGATGCAAATGTGCATGATGCGTTCCGTAAGCATCTGCAGCTTGAAGAGCTCACCAATGAAGCGCACAAGACCCAGACCGCGACGCTTGGCCTTTTGGGCAATGTAGTACTCTTCGGACATCAGCTCCGCGTCCTTGGCTTCCGTCTTCTCGCCACGCTCCGCAGCAGCCTTGGCATCCGCCTCGGCCTTTTCGTTGCTCTCCTTCTTGGCCTTGTCCTCGGCCTCTTTGCTCTTGGCAGCGTCGACCATGGCATCCCTGTAGGCCCAGCCGCGCTCAAAGTCCTCCTGACAGCGGTTCAGCAAATACTTGCGGAACAGGGCACCGCCAACGACAAGCTTGCCGTCGGAGCCCTTGAGGCTCTCGTCGGTCACATTGGGGCTCAGCTCCTCCATGAGCTTGCGGCACAGCTGAGCATACATCTCAGACCATGCAGCCTCGTCCGTCGCCTTTTCGAAGATGAGGGCAATAACCTGGCGCAGCGTCCGGCCGTCTTGCTCGTCGACGGACTTGTTGGCCCACTCGAGAATCTGGTCGGAAATGCTGGCAAACTTCTCCACGGTAAGCTTGTTGAGAAGAGCCTTGACCTTGCGCTGAACCATCTCAGGCGAGTCGGTAGACAGCTTGGCGCCCGTGCCGGCCTGCCAGCGAGATTCAGACCTTGCCAGCGGGACGACTTGGTCCAGGGGAATCGTGGGGCCACCCTTCTCCGGTGGGTTGACGCGCGAGCTCGCACCAGGCTCGCGCTGCTTTCCACGCCGCGACTGCGTTCGAGGAGCACCGGTGCCCATCATTTCACGAGAGGGAAGGGCCGTCGAGCCGCTTCCTCCACGCGAGAGGGGCTGCGTGCGACTGCCAGCGTTGAAAGAGCCCATCGGACCCGAAGCACCAAAGGCACTGCTGGGAGCGCCACGCAGGCCGGCCGTGGCTTGAGCGAACCGCTCCTCGCTCGTCTTGGGCGGGTGAGAGAACTGACCCATGGCACCTGCACCGGCGCCGCGACCAAAGCCAGAGCCAGAGCCACCACCGATGCCGAGACCGAGGCTACCACCGCCACGTCCGCTGCCAGAGGCACCGACGGAGCCGAGACCAGAGGCACGTCGACCAGCTGCGCCACGTCCGCCGCCAACGCCCTGACCTTGCTCCATGCCAATCGAGGCGAGCGAAGGCATGTCCTGGGGCTTCTCCGAGTACACGTTCATGAACTGCAACAGGAAGTCTCGGTCATACTTGAACTTGCCAGGCTCAGCAGACTCGTTGAGCTCTGCACGAGGCGACTGGACATTGTCCGGGTAGGCCACCTTGCTCAAGTCTTCAATGAAGCGTGCTGATCCCAGGGCCATCGAGGCCGCCGACATGGGCGCGTCGGTCGACGACGCATTGGTTCGCTGTGCAGCGCCAGTGTCCAGCTGAGTAGGCCTGCGGCGCTTCTCGAGCTGGGCGCCGTCGAGGGTGATGGTGCCGTTTGCGGTGCCGGACAGCGTGGCCATTGGCTTGGCAGGAAGACCGGCAAAGCCTGGTGTGCTTGGTGTCCGGGGCGTAGTGGGGAAGAGGGGCGTCCGTCCGACGGCGCCTTCGAGGGGAGTCGAGGGAACCGAAGAGGCCTCGCGGGCCATGCGCTCAATGTCTGCCACAGAGCGCGAGGTAGTCATGCCCGAAGCAGCGTCCTTGCCAGCCTCGGCACCACCCTTTTCGCCCGTTGCCACAGCTTCCTGGGCGTCGAGCTTTGCATTCTCTGCCCGTCGTGTGTCGATGGGTGCAGGTGTGGCCTTGGCTTGCTGTTCGACGGTCTCGACGGCCTTCTTCTCCTCTTCCTGCCGTGCAGACTCCTCGGCAGCCTTGTTGCGCTCGTTGGCAGCAGCTTCGGCCGCAGCTCGCTCGCGTGCAGCCCGCTCTTGGGCTTCGGCAGCCTCCTTGGCCTCCTTGTCCTTGCGCTCGGCTTCCGCCTTGGCCTCTCGTTCCTTGCGCTCGGCTTCCTGACGGGCGGCCTCCTCTTCGGCAGCCTTGCGGGCTGCTGCGGCCTTTTCCTCTTCCTCGCGCTTCTTTGCAGCCTCAGCGTCTGCTTCAGCCTTGCGCTTGCGCTCTGCCTCCTCCTCGGCGGCCTTCTTCTTGGCCTCTTCCGCGGCAGCAGCCTCCTTCTCCTTGGCGGCAGTCTGCTCGGCCTTCTTCCGCTTGTTCTCCTCTGCGAGGGCCCGGACGCGGGCCTGGAACTCTTGCGCCGTCTCAATCTTCTTTGAAGCAGGCGCCGGCGATCCGCTGACGGCAGCCTCCTTGTGACTGGGCGTGGCGGGGCTCGCTGCAGCGGGAGCAGGCGAAGGGGAGGCTGGCGTAGCGGCGGCACTCGTGCTGGCAGCAGACTTGTGACCGCTCTGAGCGGGAGAACCGACGTCGACGGTTGCCTTGGTCTCCGGGTTGACGATGCGAATGGCACTGCTCATGCGCTTGGAGTTGGGCTCGAATTGCCGGGCAGCGGGGCTCATCATGGGGTTGCCGGGACCACCAAACGACTGAGAAGGTGCATGTCCACCGTAGCTTCCGCTAGGAGCATGGAATGCCGGAGGGCGAGCACCTGGCGGGTGGCCCAAGCCGACGTGGCTGTGAGGTGGGGGAGAGCTGACGGTGCTTGGAGCAGTCGAAGGGGAGTAAGGGACGGCTTGGGCACGGCTCGAGGCCGGCGATGAGACGCCTCCGGGCGTCGAAGGGGCCATGCTAGCGGCAGAAGAGGGCGGGTGCGGCATGGGAGACGAAGTCGGCACGTTGGAGTGGCGAGGCGAGCGCGGAGCACCGCCCATGTCGTACTGAGAGGCCTGGGGCCAGTGGCCGGCAGGCGGAGGCGCGTACTGGTACGGGTAGCCTCCCATGGCCGGGTAGTAGACGGGCTGCTGCTGTCCGTGCCAGTGTCCCTGGGGAGCTCCCATCATGTGCTGCATAGCGGGTGCAGGAGGCATGTGAGGGGAGCGAGGCTGCTGCTGTGGGTTGCCATGAGGGTGGAAAGGAGCTCCAGCGGCAGCCTGAACCCTCATGCCCTGCGGCTGGTGGAAGTGCGATGGCGACCGCTGAGGCTCAAATGGCTGGGCAGTAGGGTGGTGTGGCGTCGAAGGAGCCGGACTGTTGGCAGCAGGCGGCTTGAGTGCTCCCGTTCCAGCTGCAGGCGGTGCAGGCCTGTTGGTAGAAGATGGCGAGGCCGACGCAGCGGCGTCCGAAGCAGGCGCAGCAGCAGGTGTAGACGGGGCAGGGGCTGGAGCCGGAGAGGCCGTGGTAGACGACTGGGCAGCCGGGGCAGGCGCCGCCGCCGCCGCAGCAGCAGCAGCATCGTCAGAAGAAGCCGGTGCAGCAGATGGCTTGGGCGAAGTGGCAACGGCGGCGGCTGCCTTGTTGCCACCACCCTGGAAGAGCTTCTGAAAGTCCATTGGGGGACGAGGTGTGGTGGCGCTGCCCTCCTTGGATGCGAAACCCACGACCTTTTGCTTGGACTCGTTGGATGCCTCGACGGAGCCAAAGAGGGCGGGCTTGTCGCCCTGAAGATGCTCACCAGACTTTGGCTGGACTGCCGGCGAAGACGAAAGCATGGCCGTCGAGTCGTGCACTGAGCCAAAGTTGATACCGCCGGGGCCTGGTCGTGGTGGTGGTGACGGTGACAAAAAAAGGTAAGAGTGTGAGATGGTTGGTGAGCGATGAAGTTGAGCGCAAGTTGAGAGCATCACTCGACGAGGCTCTGACACTCACCTTGCCTGGAACCTGCTCCTGGCACCGTCTTGGGCATGCTTACGGCGCTGTGCCTCTTGGAGTTGGCGTTGGATGCAGCACTTGCGTCGGCAGCCGGGTTGAGGTTGCTGGATGCCTGTGGTGCATTAGGGGCGGGCTTACCGTTGGGAGTCACCCCAGGTGTGTTGGACCTGGAAGCTCCATCTGTGGGTGTACCTTGGGCAGAGGACTGTGCTGATCTGTTGGCGGGAGCGGCTGTCGACGAGGGCTGCTGCTGCTGCTGCTGCTGCTGCCTAGACTTTGCTGCCGCTGCGGCGTAGTTGAAGGTCGATGGTGCGCCCGCGGGCTTGTTGGCGGCTGAACCTGCTGCTTGCTTGGTGGTGGCACTGCTGTCGCTGTTGGGAGTGCTCATCCTATGTCAAAAGGGGTGCTGCAAGAAGACTTTATCGAAAGTCTCAAGTGGCGATGGTGGTGAGGTAGTTTGTAGACCTGAAGACGATGATGTGCGCAGAGTGGCAATTAGAGGGCGGATAGAGGGTCCAAGAAAGAGAACTCTATCACGAGACGCAGGGGTACACAAATGCAATCTGGGCAAGCAAGCAAGTGTGTGTGAGTGTGTGTGAGGATCGCACCGGGCGTCTCAGGTATGAGAGTTTTGAGTCCAAGGGAGTCGAGATCGGAGACGGAGACGTGTGCTTCGACGAAGTGGGTGGCGCAAAGTGTGGGCAGTCGAAGTTGGTGAGACGACGACTACTGCTACTAGGCGATGCCTTTTGCTAGGAGCGTATGTATGCTTCTAGGATCGATCGCCGATGAATGCGATCTGGAGAATGCGATGTGAGAGAGACACTTCTCTCTGCGATGGATGTGAATTGAGAGGTATGCGTGTGACCTCTTTGTGTCGATCGAGAAGGTGGCTAGACTTTTCTCTCGTCTAATGCCCTTTTTTTCTCTTCTTCTTCTTCTTCTTCTACTACTACGTCGTCCTTTTTCGATCTTTCCAGTCTTCTTTTCTCTTCGGTGCGTGGGCCGAACGGGAAGAAAAGAAGGGGAAAGGGCGGAAAAAAGGGCGGAAAGGGAGGATGGAGAAGAGAAGGAGGAAAAGGGTGGGGGAGAGAAAGAGAAAGAATAGGGGGAGGGGGGGAGAAAGTCTTGGTCTGATGTGGTTGATCAAACCTCGTAATCTTTCCTTCTTCTTGTTGTGACGACGACAAGAAGACTAGACGAAGGAAGGGAGGGGAGGGGGTAGAAGGAGTGCAAGCACGGGGCACGAGAAGAGAGGCAAAAGGGGGCCAAGCACGACGAGGCCACACAAAAACACGCGAGTTTCCATCCGTCGGCAGAGGCCGCTGCTGCTGCCTGCTTGCTTGCCCGCAGGCAGAGAGACGCCTGCTCACACGCCTGCCGCCCGCCTGCCGCCCGCCCGCCTGCCCTCACGCCCCTCTCACTCGACGACGCCTCAATGCCGTCAATGCCCTCGATTTTGTATTCTCCCACTGTGACGCAGCCTCATTCGACTGGCCTTCCCTGACTCTCAGCAATGCCCGTCTCGCCGTTGGCCGTTTGGTGGTTGGTGAATTCGCATTTTCATCCGAGAGCGCAGTGCTCGCCTCCTCGCCCTCCTCGCCCTGCCCGCCCTGCCTTTACTTACGCGCGTCCCACGCACGCTGACGCTGACGCCGCCGCGGGAGCTTGGCTTGGCTCTTTGCCCCTCGCCCAGGCAAGCAAGCGGTCACGGCCTGGCGCTTGCGGCTCACCCACGCGCGCAGCCCAGACTCAGCAGGTGGTGGACACCAAGAGTGGGACTCGACGATAATCGGGTGGCTGTATTTGCAATGGCTTTCTTATACGCTCGAATCATGACAAAGGGACCCGTTCATCAGGTATGAGACTGATTGCCGAACTGGTCAGGGCTTTCTCCCGCCGTGTTGCCTGAGTGGCTGGTTTGGAATGGCATTGGCATTGGCATTGGTACAATACAATACAATATTGGGTCGGCTTAGTTTGGTCGCCGTTTGCAAGCTCGCTCGCCCGCCCGCCCGCCCGCCCACTGCGAAGAAAATGGGCAAATTTTCGCAGCAGAGGGCGGGGCGGGCAGGACCAGCCGCGCCCACGCCCACGCCCACGCCCAGCCCAGCCACCGCCTGCGCGCAAGTGGGCCCAAGGGTGCAGCTGCGACGAAATTGGTTCCGCCCGGCTCCGGGACACGGGCGCGCGAAGAGGAGAGGAGCGCTCTTCTCGGGCCGGTCAAGAAGTGTCACACCACCACAGTGAGCGAGGCGAGAAAGCAGCGCGAAGGGCTCTGACGATGGCCATGAAGTTGGGGTGGCTTGGAGTTCGAGGGGTGAATGGAGTGCATTGGCAGCGTTTGCTGGGTGGTCCGTGGCGCGTGCCGCCTCAGCCGCCACGGGATGGAAGCCTCGCGCCAGAAGGACTGGGAGCAAGCAAGGAAGCAAGCAATGACGGGCTGGAAGGCCACACGCAGTCGCACGCAAAGGCTATGGGGGCACGGCCAAAGCGCAACAGCGTGGGCGTGGCCGTACAGTAGGGCAGTACGACGGCGTGCGCACAGGTGCAGTCCGCTCGTGACAGCAGCGTGGAGACCCAAGTGTTGGTATTGGTGCAGGTTCCCCTCTGGCTTTGGTCGTGGTACTGCCACTGCGCCCCTCTGCCTGCCACCGGCACCCCGTACTGTACGCTGTCTCAGAACGCTTCCATCCCTCACGTCGCCAGCATCGCCAGCAGTGGTGGCAGGCCAACCCATTTCATTCACCCTGTCCTCATCGGGCCGTCCGATCCGCATTACTTTACGTCGGCGTCTGTCACGCACGCAAGCAAACACCCACTCGACTACCACCCACACTCACACCCGCACCTAACCCATGGCCTGGCTCAAGCCAAACACGCGCTTGCCAATCTTCCTGCGCCTCCCCAACTTCGACGACGACCTCATTGTGGCTTGACGGTTTGACGAACTTGACCCACTCATAAGCATCCATCACCTTGGTGGGACAGTGACGACTTTGCTTGAGGACGCCCACGGCGCCACCCTACCCGGCCCAATCGAAGCGGCCATTGGTTCACCCTGAGTCCTGACCGCCCACGCCTCCCGCACTCAACCCAACACCGCTACGGAATCACCCCCAGCATCACCCATCTCTGTCCAGCATGGCCAGTCTCTTGCTTCGCCTCTTCCACTCCGACTACTTTTCCCCGCACCTCGCCCTCTCCTAGTGAGTCCTGCTCCGACGTGATCACCTCGTTGCTAGCAAACGCCCATGCTGACTTTGATGTGCCCCCCACCCCGCGCCAGCCTCAAGACGTACTCGGACAACATCGGCATCACATACTACCTCGTGTACCGTCTCCGCACCTCCTTTGAGCCGCAGCAAGTCGAGTTCTACTGGCCACAGCTCTGCCATCTCCTCATCACAAAACCATCCGAGTCCAGGGCCCTCGAATGTTTCATACTAGAACGCTGCGAGGAGTCTGTGCACGTCGCACTCCTCACCCTTTGGCACCTGCAAGCCGCCCTTTACGACCTGTCATCCTCCCCCCACACACCCTCTTTCCAGGTATGCAAGAGGGTGTACAATGAATGCCAGAGGATCCTCTACGATGACCCCCTCTCCGACGCAAACGTCTACCTCGTCCCCTCGACTGCTGCTGGGACATCCCGCGTAAAGAAGCTCATCTCCTCTGCCGCCCGCGCAAAGGAAAAGATTTTACCTTCCAATGCCAAGAGCACCGTCGTCGGCATCGGCGCCGTCCTCGCCAGTGTCCCCGGTATGCCCACATTGGCCTCCTTTAGCGGCCAGGTCGCAGTCGAGCAGGGCAGAGCAAAGCCAAAGGGCAAGTCCGCAGAGGGCTTGGCAAATGGTGTCGAGAGGATAGCGACCGAGGATGACTCGGACGATGAGCGTAGTCGCCCATTCCCTGGCCAAGACGAAGCCAGTGAAGACGAAGACGATGACGAAGATGCTCCTTCGCCGCCTCCCAAGGACGGCCTCGGAACCAGCCAGGCGGCCACCTCCAATGGTCCCAAGCGTCTTCCCCCAAGCAGAGCAGAGACGACGCCCCTCCCCGTCACTGGCGATTCTCGCCAACCGCCAATGGGAGCCCCTGGCGGCAACAAGGCGAGCGGCGAGAATCCCCTTGCGCACATCTCTGCTGGCTTCAATGACTTTCGCGACAAGGCTACGGCAGCCGTGGGCGAGGCCTTTGGGCAGACGTTTGGTGTGCACTTTCCCGGGTCCACAAAGCCAGCGACCTCGCACAAGCCAGCATGGCATCCTCAGAACCCATCACGGCGACCCCAGCGGCCGCTCGTACGGCCTGCTGGAAATGCCCGTGGGGATTCTGGCAATGCCGGCCAGTCGTCTTCGGCGGCGACGACGTCCAAGTCTGTACCCAACCTCAATGCCAGCAGAAACAGCCTCTCCGCCTGGTCGTCTCAGGCTGCCCTCCTCGAAGGCAGCTCGGCGTCCGTCGACGCAGTCCTCTCTCAGTACGATCACGAAGCCAGACGGAGACTGCTTCGTTCCAATTATTGCCGCACACAGACGGAATTCCTGCTGGGACTGCAAGACATCTCTGCCCGCCTCCTCTTGCTGCCCAAGCCCGCTCGTCTTTCAGCACTCCGCGCAGAGCTGACAGCCCTCAATCATCGGCTACCCGCCGAGGTGTGCTTCCCGCTTTGGTGTTCCGCCATCTCCGAGGCTGGCGCCGCAGAGGAAAGCCAAAATGCCATTCAGGGCTCGCATGCGGTCCCTGGCGCCGAAGGTGACACTCCGCATACAGGCGGCAAGGCAGGCCGGTCAGGCGAAAGCAAGCATCACCGAGTGGTCCGGATCAACCCTTCCGAGGCCGTAGTACTCAACTCTGCCGATCGGGCTCCCTATCTCCTCCACGTCGAGGTCCTGCAAAATGACCTCGACTTTGATCCCGAACGCCGCACAAATCGCGAGTCGCTCAAGAAGCTCGTGGTGGCAGAGGACTTTCGTCGGAGAAAATTTGCACTGAGCAGAGCATTCGGCCTCGATAGTGAGGCGGCGAGTAGAGAAGGCCTCGGCAGGCGCGACAGTACCAAGGACGTCGAGAGCGGCGAGGATCAGGCCGCGGCGAAACCCGACTCGCAGATGGGTGCCGGGGCATCGCTGGCAGGGAGCGAGGCAAGTGTCGGAGGAGGAGGAGAAGGCAAGAGCAGCAGCCTAGGACCGCCAGGCAGCAAACCGGGTGCCCCACCTAGCCCATCTTTGGGCGCATATAGGCCTTCGACGCCACTGGGTGGAGTCGACGAAGAAGAGATTGACCTCACAGAGCAGGCATTTGGCTCGGACTTGGCCGCCTTTGGGGAGGAGCGTGCTCCAGAGAGCGACGAAGAGGATCTCACAGCACGGAATCGCAGCCACGACGCCGCTGCCTGGACGCAGGCGCGCACGAATGGCAGGGCGGCGACGAGCAAACACTCTTCGCAGGCGTCGATATCTGCAGCTTCGTCCGCTGCCAAGCGGAGAGACTTTTCCCTCGACGAGTATTCGGAGCGGATGCGCACGGCGGCCATCATGCTGGCCCAATTGAACCAGTCGACGAATGCAGGGGCGCAACCTGCCGTCACGCACAACCCTCATGTAAGCGCAACGGCCCAAGGTGGTTGGAGTAGTTGGATCATCGGCACCAGCTGGGCTTCGAATACGCCCAACAACTCGACCAAGAGCGAGATTGGGCAGGGGAGCGTCGGTGTCAAGGCGCCCGTCAACACTTCGACGAGCTCCCTCGTAGCGTCGGGCACTGCGGCCGCGACGGTATCAACGTCAGCCACACAGCAGGCCAAGTCGTCGGCCTCTGGTTCGTCTGGCGCAATGGCGGCCGGTGGAGCGGCGGCGGCGTCAGGGGGCCCTTCGAAGCTGATTCATGCCGACACGGAAGCCATCCGAAAACGGATCATGCAAGAGATGATGCTGCTCGAGGAGGAGCGCATGGAGCGCATGAAGTCTGCACCGCCGCGCAAAGCTGGTTCGCGGCGTCCGACTGCTGGTGTGGAGGACGAAGCGACGGTGCTCAAGGCGGTCAACAAAGACGACCCTTCTGCGGCCATGTTCCGGGAGACGTGGGCGTCGAAGAAGGCACGGATCAAGGCGAGCTCGCCATACGGCCACTTGCCGTCGTGGGACGTGTTCAGCGTCATTGTCAAGACGGGTGCGGATCTGCGACAGGAGCAGCTGGCGGTGCAGCTCATCAACGAGTTTGGGAGGATATGGACCGAGTGCAAGTCGCGCATCTGGGTGCGCTACTTCCGCATCTTGGTCACCAGCGAGAATTCTGGTCTAATGGAGACGGTTACGGACGCCGTGAGCGTGCACTCGATCAAAAAGGAAGCGTACGCGCGGGCGCAGCGAGAGCAGAGCGGCATGGGTGGCAACGGCGGCGGCAAGATTGCGACGTACAGCATCTTTGACCACTTTGTGAATTCGTACGGTGACCCCTCGTCGGCAAAGTTCGGCCGCGCGAGGGACCGCTTCATGGAGTCGCTAGTGGGCTACTCGATCATCTCGTACCTGCTGCAGATCAAGGACCGGCACAACGGCAATATCCTCCTCTCGAGCGATGGTCGCATCATCCACATCGACTTTGGGTTCATGCTGGGCATCTCGCCCGGCGGGGTTGGCTTCGAGGCGGCGCCATTCAAGCTTACGCAGGAATACATTGACATCTTGGGCGGACTGGACTCGCCCAAGTTTGAAGAGTTCAAGGCACTGATGCGGCAGGGGTTCAAAGACGTAAGGAAGCATGCGGAGCGGATCATCATGATTGTCGAATTGATGCAAAAGGGTGAGTGGCGTGCGCGGAGGAGGCAAATGTTACCCAGCGAAGATTCGATACTGACACCGTGCTACCCGGCGCACAGACTCGAAACTACCTTGCTTTGCCCTGGGCGACTTTACCGCCTCGAACCTTCGCGACCGGTTTGCCCTTGCGCTATCTGCGAGCCAAGTCGACGACTTTGTGGACCGCCTGGTGCTGGCCAGCTGTGCAAGCTCGTATACCCGACTCTACGATTCCTTCCAATAGTGAGTGGCGCGGACTGGGCGGATGGGAACATGTGAGGTCAGAAGGTAGCCGTACTGACCATGCACGCACGCACGCACGCTCGAACGCTCGCACATCTTCGTTTCGTTGCGCCCTTGCCCTACTACCACTGCAGTTACTCGCAAGGAATCTTGTAGGGCTGCTCCCGCCATGCACCCGATTCAGCTGCCCTTTTTGCCCATCTACGTATCGCTTTAATGCATGCATGCAGACCCGTTGAATTCTACCACCACCAGCAGCTTGTTGTGAGATGTTTCGGGGTCGACCATCTCAACACCATGACCCGTGTGGGGAGAAAGCCTGCTTTGCCCAGGGCAATCCATTCTGGCGCATGTCCGCATGGGCAAGTGGAGTCGCCCGGCGGGCAGTGCAGCGCAAGTGCAGCCCCGCAACACACGCAGTGGGACGTGCACGCGCGACTGACTCGCCTCTGGTCTAGTGCCTGCGCCCTGTGCCTGGGTGTGACGCTCCCCGCCTTGGCCCTGCCTTGAGCGGGTCACGGGAGGCTGCGTTGCGTTGCGTTGCGTATCTCGCCAATGAGAGTCTCATTGCCCCCCTTTTTTGCCTCCCTTCCTTGCCCTCTTCATACGCGGCTTAGCATCCTTCATCGTATAGACCGACTGTACATTCGTATTCCTTCACCTTCGCCGTCCCCCACCCATGAAATCAGACCCGCGCAGGTCCATACCAGTGGGATCTGCGACGCACGACGTCTAGTCCATCACCTCATCATCGTCAGCGAGTCCGGCTCGGCCCGGCCTTGATTACCACTGTGCACTGTGCACCTTGACCCTCCCACCTTCACCTCTCATCCAACAATGCCCTACTCACACACGCCCCTCCCAACCCGGGACTCGACCGACTCTCTTCCACGCGGCCATGCTGCGCACCCCTCCTCCGCGTCGATGGAGTCGCTCGTCTCTTCCGGCTCGTCTGCAGCGGGGTCGGGCTCACACCGCGGGCATCGCATTAAGCCGCCGCGTCTATCCAAGGATGAGGAGACGGCGGGCGCTAGTCCACTGATCAAGGCGGGAGTCGTCAAGGGCGATGGGCTCATGCTGTTCATTACGTGCTTTGCTAGTCTTGGGGTCTTTCTCTTGTGAGTGTGCGGGTGGGCAGAGTGAGAAGGACAGGGACTATCTTGCGGCGGTGCAAACTGACAGTGATAGCGTGGTCCCTCGCCGACATTGCAGCGGATACGATCAGGGCGTCATGTCGGGCATCATCACCACCCCGCACTTCCGCTCCTACTTTGACAATCCCCACCCGTCGGAAATCGGTACCATGGTCGCCGTCCTCGAGATCGGCGCCTTTGTAACTTCCCTCGCCTCGGGCACCCTCGCAGACGTCTTTGGACGCAAGGCCATCCTCTTCTGGGGCGCACTCATCTTCTCCGTCGGCGGCGCCATCCAGACGCTCACCAATGGCTTCACCATGATGGTCGTCGGCAGAGTCGTCGCTGGCGCTGGAGTCGGCTTCATGAGCATGATTGTACCCGCCTACCAGAGTGAGATTTCGCCCGCAGAGAACCGCGGCAAGCTGGCCTGCATCGAGTTTACGGGCAACATCATCGGCTACGCCAGCTCCGTCTGGGTAGACTACCTCTTCTCCTTTCTGCCCTCGGACCTTTCCTGGCGGATGCCCCTCTCCCTCCAAGTCATCATCGGCGCCACGCTCTGCCTCGGCTCGCTCCTCCTTCCCGAATCTCCACGCTGGCTCATCGACAATGACCGGGATACCGAGGCGATGCGTGTCCTCGCCGACCTGCACGGTAACGGCGACCCACGCTCTCGCAAGGCCCGACGCGAGTATCGCGAGATCAAGGAGAATGTATTGGATGTCAGGGAAGAGGAAAAGGACAAGGGGAGGGGGTACCGTGAGATGTGGCGGAGGTACAAGAAGCGCACGCTCATTGCCTGCTCCAGTCAAATGGGGGCGCAACTGAACGGCATCAAGTGCGTATATTCCAACGCTCTTGATGGGCGCATGGGCGCATATACGCACATGATCAGCTAACGCTTTGCCACCTCGTCTCCCCCCACCCACCCCCCGGCTCCCGCAGCGTCATCTCCTACTATGCCCCAAACGTTTTCCTCGCCGCAGGCTGGATCGGACGGCAAGCTATCCTCATGGCCGGCATCAATGCCATCTTCTACGTCCTCTCGACGATACCCACATGGTTCCTCGTCGACGCGTGGGGTCGCCGACCCATTCTCCTCTCTGGCGCCATTCTATGCTCCCTCGCCCTCTTTGCTACGGGCGGTTTCATGTACCTCAACAAGGACTACACACCCAACGCCGTCGTCGTCTGCGTGATTCTCTTCAACGCTGCCTTTGGGTACTCTTGGGGCCCCATCCCCTGGCTCTACCCGCCCGAAATCATGCCCCTCTCCTACCGGGCAAAGGGCGCAAGTCTGTCCACCGCCACGAATTGGTTCTTCAACTACGTAGTCGGTGAAATTACGCCCATCCTGCAAGATGCAATCGGCTGGCGGCTCTACATTATGCATGCAATCTTTTGTCTCGGCAGTTTTGCCCTCGTGTACTTTACGTACCCCGAGACGGCTGGTAAGAGTCTGGAGGAAATGGGCCACGTATTCGGCGATGCGTTGCCCCTCACCGATGATGAAGGTGACGATGATAGCGACGATGAGGACGACGACCAGCCGAATGGCCCACCGTCGCGTCCTATCAACATCGACGGCACCGTCGACGGCAACGCCGACTTGCCTGCGGCAGCGAACAAGAGGAACAGCAACGATGTCATTGCCCGTGAGCACCAAAGAGAGGCAGCAGCCAGAGATTTCCCGCCAGTAGACATAAACGCTGATGCCGAGATGCCTGCGCTCCCCGTCCAGCCCATGACGGTGCCATTCGAAAGTGAAGCAAGGCCGCCTTGGAAGCGTGTGCTTTACGAGGCACAGCCCTATCCCGACTGGTACATGCCCGAACAAGCAACTACGACGCTAAATGCCGCGTCCGTCGAGCCTCCCACGCGTCTTTCCATTGCCGTCGCCCTCTTGCCTCTGAGCCAAAACGTCAATGTCATCTTTCTCTTCCTCATCATCTTCCAGAACCTCGAAAGCGGCGCTGTGCATCCCACGCAGCTGATATTGGGCTGCTTTGCTGCGCTCACGATCACGGCAGTCGCCTGGCAATTCCTATCATCATCATCGTCAAATTCAAAGGACAAAACGCAGCAGCACCGGCGAGGCAAGCAGCTCAAGGCCTCCTCGGCGTCGCAGCTCATCTCGTTTGCGATTCTCCTCCTGCTACTATATGCGCTCTCGCCGGTACTCAAGACCTTGACTGAGGCAACGTCGAGCGATACCATCTACCCGCTCTCTTTTCTGCTCTTTGCGCTGCATCTCTGTCTCGCAGACAATACGCTTCGCGCTCCTTCGGGCGAGCCAGCACATGAGCTTACCCACGTTTCACGAGGGACCACTGAGGACGATGGCAGTCCTTTCCCACCGCACCAAATTCGCCCTCGAGCACCGCAGCAACCTCAACCGCAACAGCAACCGCAACCGCAACCGCAACTTTTCTCAGCGCTAAGTCTCAACGCAGCGACGTCAGCTTCCCTCGTCCTGGCTTCCCGCCTCTCCTCCAACACCCACGTCTTTGCCCTCCTCTTCGCTGCGATCATCGCATTCGCCCTATTCCCAATGGCCTTGCGGCGCCTCGGCGCCTTGCATGCAGGCTCGGTTCCCCTCCTGCGCATCCTCATCAGCGCAGCCCTCATACCCATCGCCATGTTCTTCACATGGCGCGGCAGCTGCACACCGGAAGCCTCGACGGTACCGGCAGCACGCTCACTCACGATGCCCGTCCTCGTTGCTGCGGCCAATAGCTTCATCCTGCTCGTCGTGCCCGCTTGGATGCGCGCCGCGAGTGGGAGCAAGAAGAGGTATGATGGGCCGTGGAGGGTGGCTAAGCCGAGGTTACGGGTCAGGGGCGGACGGGCGAGGGGGTTTGGACTGACGTGACCGTGTGAGGCCGTGTAAAGGAGGGGCTCAGACGGGGCTCCTGACGCGATAACAAGGGTAAGCAAGTGACTGACAAGGTAATGATATGGTACTGTAATGTAAAGTTGAACACGTCATTCCCTCTTCGTACTGATAGAGCGTCAATCTTGAAGGCAGCAAAGCTGGGAGCGATCCTCAAGTAGAAGCTATGCTTCACGCTATGAGGCACGCTCAGAGCCACAAGCAGTGGTTCAAGCTACGGCGATGAAGCCAGGCTGCGCAATGGGTCCAGTCTCTGTATCATACACTCGCATCGGGACAACGGGGCCGACCTGGGTTCCCAGCATCAACGCTCGGCAAAGGACGTCAGGCAAGAGTGTACTCTCTGTTTCGAGCCTTACAAGGTGCACTCCCACGCCTGCATATGGAGAGGGCGTCTACACGCGCTCGTTCGTCCTGATCAAAGCTCAAGTGAAACCTCACTTGCTCAGGCGCAGCGCCTGTTATTCTCATAGTCTTGCGCTGTGCCAGTCGCCGGTCATTACAACATTCCAGGCCCTTTGATCAAAACGCGCTGTGCGCTGTTGGGACGAGGACCGAGCGTCCCCGACTCTTTTTCCCCACTACGCCGCCTCGTGAACAATGAGCTGGCATGCGAAGATTGGTTTTCGCACGGCCCTCGGCATGTGAAGCGCGCCTCTGAGGCAGCCATACTATCTCGGGTTCTTGCTTGCCGCACGCATGGGTTACCCAGAGCACTAAAGGCCGATACCCTACGACGGCTGGCAGAGAAGAGCGCTCAGGGGCCGTACGAAGGCCGCGGGGCTGGAGCAAGGGGGATTCGTTGTCCGCCCCTCTAAAAGCGCAACGGTAGGTTTCTAATGGAGCGCTCCCGTTCCCTCTTTCCTTGGTAGGTTTGTCTACGTCCCCTTTCCCGTCCTCCCCCTTTCGCCATTTCGACCCTTTCTCCCGTGCCCGTTCGTGCCTCCCGTGCCGCACTCTCTACACCGCCATCCAGCACACTCAGCATGTTCAACCGTTTCAAGCGCAAGCCTTCGGAGTCGCAAGGCGAGAGCTTCGACCCTCCCTCTGCCTCTAATGCCAGCGCCAAGTCCAAGGACTCTCCCCTGATGGCACGCGCTATCCTTCCCGCGGACTTTGACAGCATTGCGTCTAGGGCGCTGCTACGGCGCAACCCCAGTGCGCGTACGCGCACGCACCGCGAAGAACAGCAGATGATCAGGGATATCGAGGAGATGCTCAGAATGAGCGGGAAGGGGTTTGAAGATCAGCGGTCGTCTGTGACGAGGCGGCCTAGGCTGCCATCTAATGCTGGGCTAGGGATTCACCTTGTTGAGCCCAAGGAGGGGCAAGCAGCGTGGGAAACGACAGGTAGCGAGAAGGATCAGGATATCTCTGAGAGTCTTAGGGAGGTGAGCAAGCCTAGTGCAGGGGAGAACCCTTTGCGCGCACGAAGCGGATCTTTGGGTCAGACAGTAACGGCTTGGGCGAGTCGCGCCAAGGACGAAAGGGGCGCCAGTCTAGTGGGGAGCACCTTCTCCGAAGGTGGCCACAGCACGAACGGCATCAGCACAAATGGCATCGGCCTAACGGGGACGATGCGGCCTGCAAAATCACCACGCCGACCTTCGAAGAGCCACTGGTATACACTCCCTCGCGCAGCAGCCCCACTCTCTCCTTCGAGCTTGGGCCGCACCACGAGCTTGGGGCAGGCCGTGAGCGCATCACCGAAGCCTGATCACTCGAAACCGCTCCCAACGCCGCCGCTCCTCCCGCAAAAGAGCAGCACCCGTATTCGACACTACTCCACTACGAGTGACGAGCCCCTCGACTTTGAGCTGATGACGCCTTCCACGTCAACTACCGCACTTCTCAACGCCAATGTTAGCAAGCCTGCCTATACATATCCTGCGGACATGATCTTTCCACGCGATTCTTCCCGGGTGCAGGAGATCCTGGGGAGGTCACAGAGCTCGCCGCACCTCGGGACTACGGCTCTGGCGCCCGCAAGACTGTCGCTGAGCACTAGCAATGGGAACACCAAGTCGGCCTTCTCGAGCGATGACGAAGAGGATGAGGACGACGAGGAAGACGAAGGTGAAAGCAGCAGCGAGGTGCAGATCCTGCCTCCCCCTCTCCCGCTGATGGAACAGTGCGAGCCTCAGACGCCCTGGCAAGAAGACCTGGTCTTTATGCTCAATGCATACAACATGCAGGTCCTCAGCGCGTGCAGGGAGATGTGCGAAGTCGCAATGGGCAAGGACGAGCCCAGTCCTCTGACGGACAGCGAAGGGAGTCCGTGGGTTTCCCACCTCAATGCAGGAGGCATTGATTCTCCTCGGGAGCTTCATGAGCCCAAGGCCGAACCGAGCGGTCGACAACCGTCGTCAGAGGCACGCCTGCCCGACGTGTTCCCATCGTCCTTCTTGCAAGAGGTCAAGATGGGCGCGAGGAAGGACCTCGCTGAGCTGCTGCTCGTTCACCTCACGCACCATCATATGCAACGGGAAATACAGGGCGACGCTGGCGTTGATGCTGGCGAGGATCAGAAGAAGTCAATCAGCGCGTTGATGGATACTTTCAAGCAGCAGGGTGAGTATCCGCCGGCCTGCTCTGAGGTTCTTTTCCCCGTGCGACAACGCTGACATTCCAGCGAGGCACTCCTCTTCACCCGCCAGCGCCGCTCTCCTCTCTGATCGCTCTTCGTCAGCTGGTGAGCTCCGCCCTGGCGTCTGGCACCACCTCCTTCTCACGAGACGGCTCCGACAGCAACAGCCTGGACACCACCCTGCTCCCTCAGTTCGTCCAGGTCCTCACCTGGGCGCAGCTCAGGCACCGCGACGCGGACATTTCCGACTGCCTGGAGAGGGCTATGCGCAAGCTCTCCGAGGCAAAGGCGCTCCTTCTGGCGCTGACTCGCCTCCTCTCACGCGGAGAACCCTGCGGAAGGCGCACGCTGGGCGCCCGCCAACAACGGTGGTACGAGGTCTTATCGGATCCGGGAGTCGGTGGGAGCGGGGACGCGGTCGCTGCCACGCCCCCGTCTGTCGACTCGCCCTCAGCGAGAGCGGCTGTGTCGAAAGATCCTCCGTTTGCTTCCCGCAGGGCAGCACTCGCCAGCCCTGCGCAAACCCAGAGACAGGCCTCGTCCCTGGATACAGCCGAGCTCTTCATGATCCGCGTCCACTCGCCTTCGCCTGAGCGGGGCGTCATCGAGCTACCCGTTCTGACTATACCACCACGGGGAGAGTACGGAGGCAGCGGGGCAACGTGCCGGCGAGCGCACTCGGAGTCGAGTGCCGAACGAAGGTCTGAGGTGAGACCTAGCGCGGAAAGCCAGCGCTCGCGTGCGCGGGTTCCGAAATTCTTCTTGACTAGAGCGCTTGGACTTGGGTTTCTCTCTACGGGGACGAACAGTGCGATGGGAGTGTGTGACGCACCGGACGAGCCGGTGCCAACCCTTTCGGACGAGGAACGACATGCCATTCCAGCACAGCCAGCACATACCATTGGGGAGGCGACGCCCTCTCCGCGCTCCCTCGAAAGAAGACACAGCGTGGAATCCAGGCATGGGGTCACCAGCAACTCGACCCACACTTCACTGCCCTACGTAGCCCTCGAACGGAGACGCTCTTCAGCTGCGTCCTTGGCCAGCTCGGCGTCAGCATCCAGCTGCGCCAACGACTCCTCCGAGTCGCATGGCTCTGCCCACTCTTCCGCCTCGGGATCCACAACGACTTCCCACTCGGGGAGAAGAGTATGGACTTACGCCGCGCCGCCGTCTACTGGGCGCCCGAACGACGCCGACGCCCTGCCGAAGATGGCATCCACCGCAAAAGTCGGATGTGACGCCCCCTCCCCATCACGCTCCCGCGCGAGCACGACCACCAGCATGGGGTCCCACACGGGTGATAGCACACTCTCGGGTGCGGCCTCGAGCGAGGGAGAAGAGACGGTATTAGCGCACACACCCCGCGTCGAGGAGAAGCGCACGCCCGTGGCCCCTCCTCCGCCTCCCGTCGGCGCTGGCGCTAGCGCGGGCACAGGGCAACCGCACAAGCGCACGGGCGCGTCCTTTGAGAGTCAGAGTACGATCTCAAGTGGGTTTACCGTCAGCGCGTACTTTGACTGCGCGCCGGAATCGCTGAAAAGCCAGAGCGAGAGTGAGAGCGAGGACGAGGACGAGCCGGATTGGGATGGGATTACGATTGCGCCTGATGCGGTGGAGGGCGTGCGGCGTCACCCTGCTGCTGGCGACCGAAGAAGAGGAAGAACTCGCCGTGCTGGCACTGCCACAGCTGCGGGCCACCGACGTTCTTCAGAGGGAGGAGCGGATGATGTAAAAGCAAGTGGAGATGGCCCAGTCGGAGCAGGGGAGGACAGACCCTCCATCGACTCTACGGCAAGCATCTTCCCAGAGTCACCAACCACGACACATCCAGCGTCAGCAAGGCCGGAAGCGACGGCTCTGGAGGGAGCGGAGCCTACCTCTTCGAAAGAGGAAAGCTCCAAAGACCGAGCGCCTCAGCCCTTTCTCCCGGAGATCAAAGTCGCCCCGACGTTCACATCTGATGCTGATGCTACCTGGCAGAGATACGCGCAGTCGCGCCCTTTGTCTCTGCAGGGCGGAACGACGCTCCCGCACGAACCCTTCGTGCCGGGCTCACCAACCACACCTTCCTTCGCTCTCTCCTCCGAAGAGGATTCCAAAGTGACCGCTGCGGAGGAAGAAAACAACGAACGGCGGACATCCCGCCCGATGGCCTCGACCCTCCCGCACAAGCGCACTCGGCGGCCACTCACACTCCCGCTCTCCCTGGCCTCAGCAGCAGTAGCAGCTCCTCTCCCTGCTGCGGACTCTGCTACCACCCCTCCACGAACGTCCGAGCCGGAGCCGGCGCCCAAACTGCAGGGAGAGGGAAAGCCGCCGCTCCACTCTTGCTGCTGTCGCTGCGTATACGCGTGTGCCCAGCATTCTGGCGCGGACAAAGACGAGACCTACGCGACGCTCCGTGCTACGAGTGGAGCATTGCAGGTGTTGCTTCCACTGCAGGGAGAGTGGGTCGCAGTGGCTGATCATACCGGGAGGTTACAGAGGGAAGTCGGCGGGCACGGTGCCCAGATGTAGAGCATACCATGGGCAGCGCTGCTGCGGGGTCTACGCGTTTCTTACCTCGAGTCATCTCCCCACTGCATCCTCGGTGTCTACTCAACTCATACTACCTCGCTGGCGTGAAGCCGAGTACCTTACTGTCTTTTCGCGTCACTGTCACTGTTAATTTTCGAGCCGCATCGTAATGCCATCTGAATAGATCCTTTCGCGTAGCTTGTTGGAAGTCGGGCTCACGCCGTCAGGACGCGTCAGCAAGGCGGGCGAAGCGTAGTCAGCGCATATGTATGCCCATGTTGACTTGGCCAGTGAGGGCAGCGCCTTTCTCCACCACTTGCACGGGTCATTTGGCTTCCCTCGATGTGCGAAAACGCAATCGGAAGGAGTGCGGGCAAAAAAGATCTCCCAACCAGGGGCTCGAACCCTGGACATTCAGATAGTCACTGGAAGCCAGTGAGGCTCTTGTGTATTAAGAGTCTGACGCTCTGCCAACTGAGCTAGCCGGGATGAGATGATAAAGCGCCTCGTGCTTCCATAGATACTGCACGGAAATGTCTCGTTGTCGACATCGGCTTCGAATTGCTTGTTGAATGGGCTGTGGCACTGTAACGTACCAGGGAGTCTTTCTCACACTCAAAGCGAAGAGTGTGCGTTGAGCCTAATCGCGGAAGGAGATAAGACTGTACATTGCAAAGACCGCGGATGCAAGCATCAAGACACGGCGGGTACACGACGAATAGGGGGCGGGGGTATGTCTGACACTACTAACACGGCGTGACGCACAGGAACGCCTTCGAATGAGCGAGTGCGTCCACCTAGGTGAACCTGACTAGTGCTTTCCCGCCCGTCCTGCGAAGCTTGAACCCGCGCTTGGCTACCATGCCATAGACTGTCTGAGTCGCCAGCGTGTCCGTCCCTTCCCCTGATTCGGCGCCCTCGAGTGCCGTCTCGCGTCCGGCTGCGACCGCGCCGCTGAACCACTCCTTGACGAGCGTCTTCAAGTGGGCGAGGTCGACGCTGTGGTCCGACTCGGGGGCGCGGAGCAGCTCCAATAGGATCAGGGCGAGGATACGGCTCGTCCTCGTCGGTGCAGAGATTTGACTCGCGTTGCTACCAGTCCCGCCCGTGACGGAGCTTGCAGAGGCGCCCGTTCCTGTTCCGACGTTTGGTGCATCGGATGATACACCCGATGCTGAAGCTACCTCGGGATCCTTGCCTTGACGAGTTGCCGCAGCGACAGCGCCAGCTTCGCTTGAGCCAGGACGGTCGGCTTCTTCATTGTGCGGGAGGAAGCGTCGCAGTAAACTGAGTGTCGTCTTGTAGTCGGCGCTCTCCTGGGTCGGATCCTTGGTGAAGAAGCGAAGGTGGTCACCAAAGATTTCCCACGTCTTTTCTGCCAATCTCTCCAACTCGTCTGTAGGCACGGGATCGGCATCGTCGTTCGCGTCCAGGTCAATGTCGAAATCGAGATCAGGGCCGGCATCCGCACTGGCGCTCAGCAAGGGCGACTCGGCGGCTTCAGCAGAGGCAGCTGCTGCGGCTGCTGCGATCTCGTTTGGCTTCAATCGCACTGTGATGTCGTCTTCCCCGTCTGCATGCACAGCATCGGCGCCAGCGCTCTTCCTAGAAGATGTTGCAGACGAATGGTCGGTTGATTTCCGTGGGCCCGACGGACCTGCGGCACTCTTTGGCGTCGCTGGAGACGAACTCTTCCGAGTCGCACCGCTGCCTGCCTCTTTGGCCGCGGCGGAGATGCCTGCACTGAGCCTGGGCCGAGAGCCACCAGGGCGTACCGTAGAGGTCGTGGCTGAAGCAGTGGGCTTTCTGACTTGCGTTGGCGAGGCTGATGGCTTGCGCGCCGCCGCAGCCGTCGATGTAGTACCACCGGCGGTACCTGCTGACGTGCGGGGGGCTGGACGAGGCTTTGTGCCTTGTGCAGCTGCGACGACGCGTGGAATGGCGCGAGAGGTTGCCTTGGCCTTGGTCTCTGCGACGGTTGGCTTACGTGTGGCAGAAGACGAGGAAGGGGCCAACTTCTCCTTCAAGGCTAGGCTCTGCATTCGTGGGGACCAGAAGCAGAATGAGTGGGTCAGCAGGTTTCCACAGACGAGTTTTTCCCGCAGACCTCGCGCGCGCCGACTCACCTTTTGCAGCATCTCGTCACGCATTTCTTCCAGCGCTAGTACCTCCATTTCCTCTCTGTTGAGCTCTTCTTTGACTTTTTGCGCCTTGTCCTTGAGCTCCTGGATCTTCTTCTGCTTCTTCTTTTGCTCCTCAACGTTGTCGCTGTTGGCACCATCAGGCCCCACGCCGCTCAGAAGAGCAGGTAGCTCCTCGATTGTATGCGGGTCCTCGCCATTTGTGATACGTGCCAACACGGCCTCGAAGCGCATGGCCTGCCGTGCGTGGGTGTTGGTGTTTTCCCTGAGCTCAGCCGTCTTTTTCAAGAGGGCGCGAATGTGTTTGCGTTGACGAGGTTGGCGATTGTAGTTCTCGCTCAGTCGCTGAGCAGCAATGAGGAGGGCACGGGTATCGTACTCTTTGCGTGCCGCTTCGCCGCTGCCTGCCCGACGTGCATTCGCAGCAGTGGGCCGCAGAGGGGTAGGCATGGGTACCGACTTGACCTCTGGCTTTCGTGGAACCAATTCAGACGCAATGTCTGCGGCTTCTTCCTCCACGTCGCGTTCTCCTCTGCCGTAGTGGTGCTGCTGACCATTGGCAGAGGGATCGTCCAGCATGCCGCCGACGGGGGGAAAGTGAAATAGACGTCGCTCTACCGAGTCGGACTCGCGAATGAAGGTCTTTGGGGGTTTTGCATATGGATTGGGATCCAAGGGTGCCAGCATGGCATTGGTGAACGGGTGCGATTTGGGTTCATGGAGCAACTGCCGCTGGAGATTAGCAATGGAGCCCAGCGTGGAGCTGAGAGCGGTGAGGTGGCCGTCCATGGCTGCTGGAGTGGGGGGTGAGGAGGGCGTTCAAAGATTTGCTAGATGCGATGTTCTGGACCTTCTCTGAGTTGTGGAATTGGACGTGGAGAGGAGATACGTGGAGAGGAGATAAAAGTCTCAATGACTGCTCGCTCGAGCCACCACAGACCACGTCGCGTCCACGACCGGAAGGGCGCCAGGCCCACAACGCGACTCGCGTGTTGTGTTGTTTGGCAGGGCAGTGTCGAGGGAGCGACGCGTCACGTGCTCTCGGAGCGTCCCCCACGGTGAGGAGCAAGCAAGCCCTTTCCGCGACTGATTCACTCGAACGATTGACAGAACAACGCTACAGATCATCACCGGACAATCAGCTCTGCGATCGATTCCGTCTGCAAATGGCCTCTGCAAATGGCCTCTTGCGTGACGGCCAGTACGACCCACTGAAGTCACCATGGCGCCACCATGGCGCCGAAATTAGTTCTCCACTACGCTTCATGGCCATATTTCAAGGACAGTGACACGCGTCTGGCTATTGCCTTGGCCCTGTGCAAGTCGTCGCGAACGGCAGACAGATGTCGCGTCCATCTTTCCCGACTCAGATGGACTTGCGTTGTTCGCACAACAATCCCAATCTTGGTCCGACCAGCGGCTGGGAAGATTGGGGAGGAGTAGGGCATAGACTGCGCATAGCGGTCCATTCAACTGCCATATGCGGCGAAGTTTGTCCAAGGCCGTGGACGCGCAGGCAGTTGTCGGCTGACTCGAACGTTGAACGCCGCTGCGATCGCAGCTTAAATCTAGCGCCGATGGCAGGGATCCGGTGTCATGGGGTCGGCGTGAGATGTCAATGTGGCACGGACCGCGAATCGGACGGTAAAGGCAGTCTTCCTGAAGCAACTTCGGATCCGCTCTTCCTGTGCCGCCTCTGTGAGCAAATCCGCCGCGCAACTCGGACGGCCGATGGTCATGTCATGAGGACAACAAGCATCGGAGTTTTGCAGTCACCGGGACTACGATTGGTGCACCCAGGAGGCCGCCGTGACAAGAATGGAGAAGTCAGGCGAAGTCCGACGACAGATTTTTTTCTCCCTGACAGGCAATGCCGCTCGGACGGGTCCTGCCGCCTCGCGTATCCCGCATCACTGGCATGGGATGAGTCGTGACTTGCCCAGACTGTAAGCTCCGTCGGATGTCAACCCGTGGCGCCGCCTTCCTTGGCTAAGTAGGGTCTACTTACATGAGGACATGCAATGGTGCAGCGGGGAGGCTGCATTCCTAGCGCGTGTAAGTACCCGCGTCCGCCGAGTGGCCGCGAGCATCGACGCGCCACTTGCGCGAAGAAGAGGCTGCATGGGAGCTTTAATTGCCGTGCAAGTCACGGCATCGCCATCGAAGAAAGGCACTGAATCAGCAATCAACGCCGGATCGGCAGTCGGCCCGGCTGAGGGCCTAGGCGAGGCCCTACGATGGTCTTGCGGGCGGCCTCGCGCAGGTCCGGCATTGGCGCCATGACCTCCCCTACCCGACGTAAGTGGCGTCGAGCTCACGCTAGCCGTGGCGTCCTGACCGGCGAAAGAGGACGATGGTGTTACGCGCCAACCCTGTCTCCGTTCTTCACGTGACTAAAGCGTGATGGAGGCGGGAGGGCGGCTCAGACTTTCAAGATCGGGAACATATGCTCGGATCGCAACCTCGTCGATCCTCGCTCAGTCGCTGATTGATCGTCGATCGCGCTCGTTGATGTTCGTCGGTAGTCTAGCGAGGATAGGCGGGCAACCCTTGCGATTTTCGTGAAACCTGGCCTCTCCCTGTTCGATTGCGGAGTGCTGCAGAAAAGTGGCCGGAGAAGAGACACTCGTCCCTGGCGCCCATTCCGGGCCTCCGGGACGGACCCCTGTTGGCGCCGAGACGCGACGCGTCAAGGCAGAGTCTCAGTCTGTCTCTGTCTCTCGCTCTTCCCGCCGCACGCCCGTCGCCACGCGCATGGGGTTTAGTCAGGGTCAGCGCGCGCACGGCTGCGCTGTGCCTCTGCTGCTGCTTGCCTTTGACGCGTGGGGCCCGGCACCTTAGGACTCGGTGGCGTTACTGAGGACGCCCACAGAGGAAGGGCCCAGCTCCGTTTGCTGTGGCTGTACAGCATGTGGGCAAGTGGCAGCCCACCCAGACCCCGGTGGGGGGCCCTTTGACAGGGTGGGTGCCCTCGATTGCCCTGTGGGCCGCCCTGCGTCGGCAGCTGGGTGATCATGCGAACGCATGAATCTGCCCCTACCTCGATCGTCGGGCCACTCTCGCAGATTTTTCCAGTCGCCCGTGTCCGGGGACGTGTACTCTGCGCTCATGAGCTCAGCGCCGCGACGACGGCCTTGCTTGGCGTAACGCGTTGGTGTGCACAGGCCCGTGTCCACCCGTGTTCATCGTGTCCGCTCCAGCGTTCCTTCTTCACCATACCATCCTCATCATCATCCTCACCCTAATACTACCTCCCGTCCGCGGTTCCCTTTGACGTTTTCGTCACCACCCTCCTCTTCTCACAAACAAGACCTTCGCAGCCGATATCGCTCTGCACTTCAAGGCTTGTTCTTCGACACTTATCGGCATACTTGCAGTATAAGCGCTCCTACTCGAGCCGTCTCAGTCAAGCCTTTTTAGTCGCTCCGCTCCCTCATCCCTCACATCCTTCATCTATCCGTTCATCTACCCGATCATCGAGCGCCTGGAGCATCTCGAGTCGTATCAACCCAATCCCTAATCCTCGTCGCAGCAACTATCCTTCTTGCTGCTCAGCGCTTCATATCGCACATAGCCTTCTCGCATTGAATAGCTCAGTGCGAATTACAGCACGCGTGCAAGGCAGTCGCTGCCACATTCCCACCATCACTCCTTAACTCAGGCTTCGAGCGTGTAAGAGCTGTCCCGTAGGCTACAGCCAACCTCGTCCTGCCGGTGCACCAGTCGCTACTCCGACATATTGTGCCCACCAACCTCTCTCCCATTACTCTGCACACATCTTCTTATCGTGTCATTCCCCTCGACAATGACCGACTGTGCCTCGATGCCACAACCCGCGGCACTTGCGCTTGCCGACAAGGAGCAACATCTCTTGAGGGTACTCGTCGTTGACGACAATGCGCTCAACCTTGCGGTCCTCTCCAAGCTGCTGCGCAAGAAGTTCTCGCACATGCTTGATGACGCTCCGGTAGCTGTCGACTCTGGCCTCAAAGCCCTGCAGCTCCTCCGCGAGAACGTCTACGACGTCATCCTCATGGATATTCAGATGCCTTTCCTTTCTGGTGTCGACTGCACACAGCGCATCAGACAGGGAGCTGACGGCATCATCGAAGCCAATCGATATGCTACGGTAGTAGCCGTCACAACTGCTACCGGCGATGAGCCCGAAGCACTCTACCGTCGATCCGGTTTCGACGGCCTCATCGCCAAGCCCGTTCGTCATGACGCAATGGACGAGCTTCTTTCGCCTCTTCTCTCCGCTGCGCGTGGGGCTGCAGAGCAAGTCTCCGCCATCGACGTCAACGGTTCTCCGACAATGCCACCGTTGCCCATGAGTCCCATTGATGGCGAACGACTCTTCTTTATGCCGACCAACCGCAAAGGATCTGAGTGCGCTCCGGAAATCACCAAGAGTCGCAATTTCGAACTCTTGCTCAAAGAGCAGACGCGCATTTCGCTCCACCGCTACGGCGCCAACGCCATGGCGCGCACCGGAGTCTTGCCAGGTGTCTCCGACCGCCGACGTCTGAGGCAATACGACGACGAAGGATATGACGACTTCCAAACTCTTGCTCCATCACGACTCCGACAGATGGCACGCGAGCATCGCCGCACCGGTTCCTTGACCATCAGCCAAAGTGATCTCAACGCGCAGATTCAGCGAGAAATGGAGGCTGCGAAGCTCCCAATGCCAAGGTCTCGATCAGAGTCTCAGGACCTCGTTCGTGCTGGTAGCACTCGCGTTACTCTCTGGCAGCTCGCTCCCTCTCGCGACGATGTCGCTGAGATGACGGATGAGCCGCTGAGCCCCTACGATGACTTGATGGAAAGCAACGGTTTCGTCAAGAGCCAATTCAGGGACGAGTTTGCGGCTACCTACCCGCGAAGGCCTAGTCTGCAACCACCAGGCTTCGATCGACGACGCAGCAGCGCTGACGAATCCGTCGGGTCCAACTCCACGTCCTTCTCTTCTCAAGCTTCATCCTCGTCGCCGCTCTGCTGTTCACCAATCACTACGGAGAGTCCAACCTACACCCCGTTGACACCGCCGGAACACTCGCCTCGCGACAATTGCCTGAGTCTTCCGGATGAGCAGTGTCCGTCTGGCTCTGTAGGTGACAGCAAGGCCTTCCTGCCGCCTTACTTTTCTTCCGGTTACAGCATTCCGCCCAATTCCACGGTGGCCATCGAGCGTCCTCTCGATGAACCTCCAGAGATGGTGCCCTCGGCTAAGTGCGAACGGCCCAATCTCAAGAGACAGAACGCTACCGGCGGAGGTGCGCCGGGAGCATTGTGTGGCCGTGCACCTCACCACATTCCCGGCATCGGCATTGGCTAGCACGACGGCATCGGCTAGTACGACATTACAAACCAACTCCCTTCGACATCATCCTTTCACGACTTTTAACGAGAAGCACGATTTTCTCAAGCTTCAGCTGAACTTCAGCCGCTAGCAGTTGAGGTGGCTACCGACTAATATACGCACCTGGTACCCTCTCCTCCGCGCTCAGCTACATACACGGCAGCTGCTCCCCCTTCCCGACACGGTCGTTGACATTCTCCCGTTCTCGCCCAGCCGACCATCCCTTCGATACCCTTTCTTTCCGCACTTTTTGCACACCGCACTTTTTGCACATGCAAAATGGCGCCACCTACTTCGGTGTTCACCTGCTCCGGTCTCCCTGGTCACTCTACGGTATTCCTCCAGCTCCATCCATTCTCGTCGTCTTCATCTTTGGTTTCCGGTCTCCCATTCCCCCAGGTTATTCAACTGTCATCTATCTCTGTCACTGCGGCCTCATTTTCATAGCTACCTCTTTTGGCCGTCACTTCCCTTCACTCTTGGTTTTATCGTCATGTATATCTGTTTCGTCGTCATCGCTGCTCATCTCCATTCGGGTTCCTGGAAGCAAAAAGGGAAAGGTACGAAATATGGTGGATGGGTAGGCGGGCAAGCAAAGTAACAAGAGGGAGAGGTCTTATCGGCGAGTGTCAGGTACTCGCTGATCAGTTCGAAATCGATCATGTCATCATTGTACAATATGCTCATCGACTTCTGGTGTGACGTGACTTCTTTCCCGACGCCTGCGCTCGTGAATGCAGCGAGAAAGGTTCATACATTTTGCATCTTCTTTGTGGGGGCCAATCCGTCAGACAAGCAGAGTGGACGAGGCAGCGGAGACAGCAAACCAGTCAGCCCTGCGATCACACGTGGCTGTAAATTGGGTGGTAAAAGGCTGGATTATACATTAAGATGAGGTTGGAGGTTAAGGGGAGGATGAGGCGTCGTTCGCAGGCAGTGGGTAGTCCACGTTGCAATGGTGGGTTCCCGAAAGTCCCCGAACGTCTCTTCTTTTTTTCACGAATCGAATCGGGTCGGGGTCGGGCGTGGAAATTTTGCGGGAGCGTGAGCTTCTATGTTTCGAAAATCAAGCATGAATGCTTGAGCAAGAAATGGCTCGGCTAAGCTAGGGCAGGGTCGGCTCGGCTCGCCGCGGCTCGGTAGTGGCAGCGGAGGGAGGAGCAGAGCTAACCCGGTGACTAGTCTGAGCCTATCGGGTCTTCTCTTCTGGATGTCGGTTGACGCTCCAGGGTAGGCTGCGAAGGGGAGAGTTGTTTTGGGGAGACTGCCATAGCACGTTTGAGGTGGATACCGATGGCGCAGGATATTAATTCCTCCCACCGCCAGAGGCTGCGGCTGCGGCGGCAGCTTTCTCAGCTTCCTTTTTCTGTTTGTAGTGAGGGGGAAAGAAGAGTGGCATGGCTGATGAGCTTCGGTCGCGATTACATGCACATCGGACGGAACCACCCTCAGCTCCTCCCATCGACCATTGCCTCGCCCCGCCCCGCCCCGCCTCGCCCGCGCCCGCGCCTAACTACTCACAGCCTGCTTCTCGCGCATAATGGCAGCATCGCGCTCACGTCGAGCAGTAAGGCTCATCCCAGACTCCTTGTTCTGGCCCTTGTTCTGCTCCGCCTGCTTTTTTGCGGCCTTTGCTCGGGCCAATTCGCGCTGATTTCCGCCTGCAGCCAGGGTCCGTCGGAGTTGGAGGAGGGGAGAGAGAGGGGGGGCGGAGTGCATGTGAGCATTAGGGCGTCCATTTGCGTGCTAAGTCGAGACGAGCGGTGGATCTTCAGCGCCGCAAGGGACGAGCAACTCACGTGTCATTGTGGCTGTTCTCTGGGTATCTCTGGGGTCTGATGAAGGTGGGCCTCGATGTGCGGGGCATGCAACGGTATGCAATGCAGAGGTAAGACGAGACGTCGGTGTAAATTCCTCGTCGTCCGAAAGGGATTGTTCAGCTTTGGTAGGCCGAGCTATCGGTGGATGCTGGAGTAGTTTCAATCTATGAAGAGCGCGCGAGTGCGGCGTGTGGGTGTAGTATGGTAGTGTACAAGGCGGGCAAGTCGAATATATAGGTCAAAGGTAAGGGAGGGAAGCCGAAAGGGTAGTCGGGATGTTGCAGTTGAAAAGACAAGGAATGCGGTTTGAACGAGGGCAGGGCAAGACAATTAACGTCGTCGTGGAAGGCGAGGGAAAGCGCAAGGCCGGTCGATGAGCCAAATGACATTCTCGACGTGACTTGGAGTGATGGAGGAGCACAGCCTGAGCCGGCCTAGCCACGCCCCGCCACGCCACGCCCGCCTGCACGCACCCATTGCGTGCCTGCCGCCCGCCGCCGCCGCCGCCTGCAATTTTGCTTGCGCCCACACGAGAAACGAGAAACGCAGAGGCAATACGGGCATTGTCCTACGCACGACACGCCGAGAGCGAGCACAAGGCACCTGGGCAATTCCATCAATCTCACTGTCACACGCTTGGCCTCAAGCTGCGATGGACCTGGTTATCTCATCGCCAGCCGGCCAGCCGGCCAGCCGGCCACCCAGTCCCGCTCCGCTTACTTTTTACCTACGCGGAGGGCAAGGCGTCGGCATCGCGAGCCTTTTTGCATCCGGGCTGCATATACTGGCTGAGCCCGACCCTGACTCCGATCAATGTTCTACGAGAACAGGGCGGCAGCGCGTGAGCAGCAGAAGCAGCCGCCTGCCCGCCCGCAAGCAAGCAATTACAGTCAGTAGCTTCGCTTCCACGTACCTCGCACCTCGCACCTCGCACCTCGCAACACTTGCGTCCACGCCTTCACGCGCTTGAAGCGAGGCTGGGAATTCCGGGCAAGTTCGCGCCAGGTCAGGCGAGTGCCGTCAGCGTCCGAGAAAGACGCTCAAAGTACACCACTTACACTGCAATACAAGCTACTTCCTTTCCAAGTCAAATTACTCTGCCGGTTGAACTCAAGAAGCCCACCAAGCCCTCAAGAGGGAAAGGAAAGAAGGGAAAATAAAATAAAATAAAGACACGTGGACGCGCGCGCAACACGGAAGTGGGTGACACGGCAACGGCGGATCTGCTCGCTCGGGGTTTCTGCCCGTGGCGTGTGTACTTTACTGTACCTTACCCGCGATCGTCGAGTCGTCGGTCGTCTGCCGAGGTACAGGTTTTTCCCACGGATCACTCAGCGGGACGCTGGAGCCTGGCGGACAGGCAGGGTCTTCTGTGGGCTCTTTCGCCTGCTGTTGCTGCAACTTGCACATGGCTTGTTCTTGTTCTAGTCTTGGCCGGACCTTGTGGTACAACCCGCCTACTGCTCTCTCACGCAAATTCGCACGGCGTACCGCGCACAGCGCACGGTGCACGGTGCACTGCACTTGCGCGCTTTCTAACCCGTCGTCGTCGGGTAGACACGCCGAGCCCGCACGCAGCAAACCAACCTGCTTGGAACCCTTCCATTGCAGCTAGGCGGGATCTCTGTTCCCGACCTGCGCACCCTCCCGTCCCCACGATCTTCCTGAACGTCTATTGTACAGCGACTTGTTCCCAGCCGCAGGAGGTCGAGTCAGTTCATAGGGTAGGGATCAGGCAAGCTGGGCGATCCCCGAAGCTCCTGCCAGCCATAAACTTTCCCAATAGGCTACACGGGCCTTTCCGAGACTTGCCAGCCAGCAACTAGCGGAAACCTCCGGACGTCGGATCTCACTTGGGGCGACAGCCATTGCTGCCTCTGCTCCCACTGTACCTGCGCGATCAAGCGCCGAGCTCCCGCAGTCAGATATTTCAGGCAAGTGTCCTCGTTCAACAACAGCGGCTTGGCCGACTCTTCACACGCAATGACCTGTCGACTGTAATGGGGTGCCACCCTACGCCTCGCACAAATTGCATTGAGCAAAGAACTGTCCTAGGTGTGGGAATTGACAATCAAGACTTGAAAGCACGAGTAGCGCTGGGTTTCCGATTCAATGTGAAGCAGGGATAGCGCTACTGTCTAATTCGAATTGCTCTTTCCTCTTCGAGACGTCCCCCTTTCAATCCAAGTCTTGCAGTCTTCCCCAATTCGTGGCTCTCTGTCGCGCGCCCATGCTGCAACTCCCGCCGACACCTAGGTTCTTCAGACACGCCAAGTGTCGCATCGTCGGCCTGCCGTGCGGGCAATTCCACGGCTGCTCTAAACCACCCATGTTCGAAACGATGCTGCGCATCTGCCGCCGAGTGAGCGCCGTGCCGATCATCACGCTCCGTCTACACGCACGAGACGCGAACATGGCTCGCATACGTGGACAACGGATGACCTTTCTCGTCGTGGCAGGACGTTGTGTGTCGGCGTCTTCGAGCGCGGGCTCGGGCTCAGCGCCAGACTCGCGCAGCTCGTGAAGCAGCTCTTCCAAGTCCCGCACGCCAAAGACTGTCTTGCCGCTGACTGGCTGAGCCACTAGACGTACGCGCGAGCCCGCAGGCAGGTCAGAGTCAATGTCGATCTCGAAGCCATTTGCACGCAGAGTCGTGTCCTGGTGCTGCGCCGCTACGAGCTCGTCGGGTGCGGCGAGCTCCAGCGTGCGAGGATGAATCAGGCGCTGAGAGCGGATGCGAGTCGTCTGTTGCAGCGTCTCGAAGTTGTACTTTTCATCCGAGGCATGCTGGTCGATGATGAAGAGGTCATCCATGGTTGGCGGAGCTGCGCCCGTGTTCGAAGTGGGATACACCCGTCGACGGGCGACGATGAAGCCCAGATTGAACTGTCCCAGGATCTCCATCTTCTCAAAGTCAGTCTTGTTGATCACCCGCTCCAAAGCCCCCTCGGCTGCCTTGGCGTCCTGATTCTCGATGCCAGCCTCGTCGGAGAGGTGTTGCTGCGTCTGTGACGCCGAGGCTGCCTGAGCATCCGATGCAAGAGACTCGGAATTTAGGGTGACATGCTCCTTACGCCTTGCAATGGACCGAGAAAGGCGGTTCAAGTTGATGGAGATGGAGCCACTCTGGTACTCTACCTCTGCGAGCGTCTCATTTTGTTGAGTCGCGAGTTCTCGAGCCACTTGCGTTACCCCTTGCTGCCTCTCGTCATCGTCAAAGTCGTCTGAAGGCATCGATACATGCTTTTCTCGGAGCGACTCTGGATCCTGCTCGTCTTGTGGTTCGTCGTCATCTTCCGCTTCGGCAGGTCTCGAGTCTGGATCTCCAAGTTCTTGGACTTCCTCTGCCGCATCCTCGTCATCTCCACCATGAAGAGCCTCTGCATCCTCTAGCCCATCTTCCTCTCCGACGTCGTCCTCGCGATACTCGAGGGCCTCGCGTTCTTCCTCATCCTCCGATGTCGAGCGTGTATGCTGTACCGTGGAACCTGGCGCAGCAAATTGCGACAGCACAGCGCCCAGATTGGGACTGCCAGCTGGAGGGGAAGAGCGTAGTGACAGTCGACTGGACGAAGCCTGTCCGACTTTGCTGCGCAGTGCTGCAACTCGTGATGCCCTCGAAGTCGTATCAACACGGCCGCTCCAAGGTGATGCTGAAGGAGAAGATCGGGCAGCCAGTGTGTAATCGTCCCGGCCCGTTCGATTAGGTGGGGGCCGCGATGAGAGCCCCGAAGGTATAGAGGGCGAGGAGGACCGTGCCTCTCGGAAGAGAGGTTGCGAATCTTCATCTCCTTCCGAGTGAGGCTCGCGTTGGGACTCGTCACTCGTCTGGACCGGCTCGTCGGGCTCGTCGGCGAGGAATTGATGAGGCGGGCAATTTTCGTCATTGCTCTCGTCTTCCTCCTCCTCCTCTTCCTCTTCCTCCTCCTCCCTCGCGCTCTCGTCATTTTGGTCTGGCGCATCGGACGAGGCGAGCACAGGATGGGAAGAAGGGGCATAGACGAGCTTCTGTTGGGTCATTGCCGGTCCAAGAGAAGCATTGACGGCCAAGGTGCCTCTAGACGGCGCAAAGAGGTCTTCCAAGGCTTGCTTGAGTGCATCAATGAGCTCTCTTTCATCGTGGAGGAATATCGTGCGCTTGTCAGGACTGACGTTCACATCATAGCTATCCGTCGGGAGCATGAAATCTGCGACGAGCATGGGTACTTGATTGGTATTGTACTGGCGATAGACTTCGTTGAACGCCCTCGAGATCTTGATGCTGTCCCAAGGCCTGCCATTGATGTATAGAAACTGGCGATCTGATGTGGTACGTCCGCATCCCTTTGTAGGCCGAGAGATCAGGCCCTTGATTGCAATTGCCTGGTGCGTATGCGCCGCGCTCTCTGTGATGTCATCTTCAGTGCTGTCGTAGCCTTGCTCTTCGTCGTCGTCGTCGTCGTCGTCCTCGCGATCCTCTTCCTCACTCCCTACATCTAACTTCCGACGTTTGGTAAACGTTCGCGAGGAAGCTTGCAGAAGATCCCGCTTCTTTGGTCTGCTTCTCTCAAATTGAATCTCCAGATCCAGCGGCTGCATGCTGGCCGGCGACTTGGATCCGAATAGAGCGGCAAAGTTTTTCGAAAGCCAATCTCCTGCCGAAGCCGACGAAAGGGTGAGGGCACCCGTCTTCTTTCCTTCTTTTGAAATGTTGACGACCTGCCACCGGACGCCCCGCGAAATGAGGCTGTATGCTTGCAGCAGAGACTGCGCCTTTCCATACTCTCGCTTGCAATTCTTCTCGAGCTCGCGTCGTCGAACAGGAAGCGAATGGAAGAGATCGGAGACCGAGACCGTGCAACCACGCTGCCTTGCCATCTTCTTGCTCCGATCGCGGATGCTCCCGTCCTGAGCAAACTCGAGCAGGGTGCCCATGGGCGCCTCTTCCCGCGTGGCCGTCAAGATGGTGACCTTGCCCAGGACGCACAACGAGGAGAGGGCCTCGCCGCGAAAGCCAAATGTCCGCACGTAGGAAAGGTCATCAAAGTCTTCGATCTTGGACGTGTAGTGTTTGAGGGCTAATGGCGTGCATTCGAATGCCTCTCTTTTGTCAGCGCGCTGAAAAGCAAAAGGGTTTACGGTCCGGATAGCATTCTCACCTACAGAATCATAGTCTTCTTCCTTGATGCCCTGGCCATTGTCAACAACTTCGAGTCCATCGACGCCATAGTTTCTGAAGCGAATCTCTGGAAAAGGGAGCGTATAACGCGGTCAAGTCAGACGACCAGCTCAGCAGAACATGGTTCAGGTGTACAGCTGCCCAGTGCTCACCAATACTGGTAGACCCTGCATCGAGTGCATTCTCCACCAGCTCCTTGACCGCCGACTGTAGGTCCAATACGACTTGACCACTTGTGATCCGGTGGACATCAGACTTGGCAATTGCCCTGATCCCCTGCCGTCCCTCCTCTCTGGCGCTCGCAGCGCACGGGGTACGCGTCGTCGTACTTCTCGACGCCTCGGGAAGTCGAGATGGACCTGCAACTGGAGCGTCCGCCCCGATCACGGCCGCTGGTGCAGAAGGGACAAAGCGGGGCATTTCTGGGGCACAGATTTGGCGGTGGTGGGAGCAGCGTGGACAGGGCGCTTTGATGGCCGGCCCTCAGGCATTCTTTGGTTGGCCTCTCCACCTCGCTTTCCTTGAAACTCGACCCTCTGAATGCAAGACGCGTCCATTTCCGCGTGACCGCGTCTGCTGCCCTCGAACGCGTCCGTCAGGCCTACCTTCCTTCCTTCCCTCGTGGTGCTGCCGCCGCCCGTTGCGCTCCGCTCCGACCTTCCCGCGCGGTGCTCACCCAAGCAGGCATCTGCGAATTGGACTCACTTTCGTAACCGAGCCCACGCACGGCAAGGAGGTTCAATTCAATTCGCCGAAGCACCCGATTGTCCCGGCGCTTCCATTAAGACTTTTCGCCATTAAGACGTTTTGCAGCTTCCCCGGACTCTCCTCCTTCTCCTGTCATCGACATCGCGCAAGCCCTACTCATCGCATCATACCATGTCTTCACCGGAGCCGTACCTCCCCCCTTCGCGCCTGGCTCCGGGCAACGAGCCCAACCTCCCCAGCTCGAGCGGTAGCTCAGATTCGCGCCCAACCGGCGCGTCCGCCAGTCTGAACAGCGCCCCGGCAGCCATCTCCGGGGCAGGAAAGCGCTTCGTGCGGGGCGAGATCCCCTGCGCGCGGAGCTCTTTACTCATGGGTATTGTTACGGGTGTGGGATTCACGGGCATCGGCGTATTCGCAAGGAGACCGATACGCTCGGCTGCGAATTGGGGTGTGCTGGGATTCACGGTCGTGAGCATTGTTAATTGGTAAGTGTGCGGAAAGGCTGTATTTGATTGATGCGGCTCATGGAAAGAGCAAATGTGCTGAACTCTCACATTGTACCGCCACGTTGTTCAACCCCCGCGCGCATTCATCCAGGAACCTCTGCAACAGCGCTGCAGCGTCCGAGCGGCAACGCATGAAGACGGTCGTAGAGAACTATCAGCAGCGAAAAGCCTTGCATCCTCCCGCGCCGGCCGCGAACGAGGGCGCAACCCCGGCAGCGGCAGGCTCCGCGGCGTCGAGCTCGAGTAGTAATGCTAGTTCGATCCTACAGAGGGATAGTAGTGCACCGGTAGCTAGTGTAGAGGGTCAGGGAAAGAGTTGGTGGGGCAAGCTCTTCGGCAGAGGGTCCAGTAAAGGGGACGATGAAGGCCGGAGTAATTCCGCATCGATAGGCGCTGCTTCGTAGATACCGTCCATGGCGCTCGTCAACCCCTGACACATCGTCCGCGGCGAATCGGCGTCCTCTGTCCGCTCAGTACCGTATGAGATTGCATCTCAAGTGGTCCAGGCTAGTGATATGGCCGCAGCCCGGCATATAGTCGATCGCCTTCGTCACGGCATCAAATCAATCCACAGTTCCAGGCAAATGGTCCACTCCTAATTGGCAACGGACAAAAGCACAACACGACCACCACTACTTGTACAAAATGGATTTGAGCCAACAATCATCAATACAATTGTGATACCGCCACTTCGTGACTGTATGCGCCACCATAATGCGGGACCTCACGGGTTTCCTCCGGCTGGTGTCTCGGAGGAAGCGGCAGTGGAGGAACCCTGCTCTTCTGGCTGTCCCTCTCCGCTAGAGGCCTTGGGCGAAGCATCTGCCGCTGCCCCCGCTGCCGACGAAGTCGCCACGGCATCAAAGTCCAAGGGCGCGTCATTGGCTGCCAGGTTCTCATCCAGGGGCGGTGTGGGAGCCTTCATGGCTGGCACCGTCGGCTGCGAGGCCGCCTCGGACGAAGCTGCTTGTGCTTCGGATGATGCCGAGTCCACTGTCGGTGCGGTTTCTGCAGCGACGCCGCTTGCAGAATCGATGCTCGCTTCCGCAGTCGATGGCTCAGAAGTGGATGTGATCCCAGCGCTCGTTGTCGCCTGGGTGGCAGGAGCTTGGGTCTCCGAGGATGGTGTGCCGCTAAGGGCTTCTGGCGCTGCCGCGCTCTGCGGCTGAGCTGGCTGCTGTGGCTCGCTTGCGACAGGCTTGTCAGCTGAAGCGGGGGCTTGCTCCTCGGAGGCTGCTGCGGCCTCTGCCGAAAGGGGATGAGTGACCGATGCAGATTCTGTGGGAGGCACTGTGCTGGGTGTGTCGGGTCCCGCAGCTGCGACTGGGGTGGCTCCGCCAGTGATGGCGATTCCGGCTCCGGTATCCCCTTGGACAACATCGACCATTTCCGCGTCTTGGGTAGTCGCCTCCGGGCCTGCCGCCGACGCAGACGTTTCCGATGGTGCTTGCGTTGCAGTCTGTGCCTGTTGCGCCTGCTCGGAACCGTTTTGGGGAGCTTGCGATTCTTGGCCTGCGGGTGCCGATGATTCGGCTGGTGCGGGCGCAGGAGAAGATTCCAGACCATGTTTGACGTGCAGCTGTTGAAGGTATTCTGCCTCATTTGCCTTTCGCTCTTCAGGTGTCCACTTGGATGAAGCATCTTGTCCTTCGACCTCGGCATCCGCATCCGCATCGACATCGGCATCTGCGTCAGCATCTGGGTCTCCGTCCGCATCAGCATCAGCATCTGCATCGACATTCATCTTTGTGTCGTCGTCCTCTGCGGCAGGTTGAGTATCCTCGCGCCCCTTTGCTTCGTCGGCTTGTCGAGCTGCCTTGATGAAATCAGGCGTCTTGGCCCGAGCATAAGGGAAGCCTTTGCTGACAACCTTGCCCTTGCTAGCTCCCCGGCTCCATGGCTCGACAGACTCTTCGACGTCCAGGCCTTCCTCTGCCTCCCGATGCGCCTTTTCCAAGAATGCCGGGCTGAGGTTCTCCTTGAAGTAACGCATCCGGTCTCCATGCGCCCGCTTCATCTGGTCCATCGACTCTTCCTCTCTTTGCACCTGTGCGCGCAGACTTGTCACCGATAGATTGGCATAGGGCGAATCGGAAGGTTGAAGGTTGGCTGCAAAGGAAAAGCGGGTGGATGAGATGCGATGGTGAGCAGGGGCTGTCATCCGCGTTGCGTCCAGTTACTACCTTGACTCGGCGCATTTCAGGCCTCACCTATCTTCCTCTCGTCAAAGATGAGCTCCATCAACTCATGATTCCTCCTGAATCTGGCCACACAAAGGTCACGAGGCGTGAGCCTGTCCATCTCGTCTGCGAAGCTCGCGCGGCATTGAGGGCATATATGAAGAACGTCAGCGCAATAACCCCAAACCGACCCCAAGCACGCATTTCAATTACTCACCTAGAACAATATCCGTATTCTCATCTTCGAACGCCGATCCCCACCCCATAGGCCCAGTACTCATCGGCAGCCCAAGCATAGGTCCTGGCCCCGCAGCGCCAGGTGGCCGATCACCCCGCTGTTGCTGCTGCTGTCCTCTCTGGTGTGGGCCATTCGGTCCATTCGGGCCATTGGGACCCATGGGCCCACCGCCACTGCCGGGATGCTTGCGCTTCAGCTTTCGGGAAGAGGAGGGAGGCGCCAAGCCGTCGTTGGGCTGGCCGTGGGGAAGGGGGGGTTGCGCGAAGGGTTGGCCGGACATTGTGCCAAAGCCGTGGCTGCGAGAACGGATGCGGAAACGGGCGCAGGTTTGATCGAGGTGGTGGGCTGGCTGATGCTGTGGCAGCGAACAGAGTGGATGTATGCGTATTGCCAAAGGAACAATGGGACAGAGAAGTCGGGGAGAGGGCGGGAGCGAAATGGCAGCTGCGACGCGACGCGTGCACGGTCACCCCGGACGTGGCAGCTTCGGATCCGAGGCGGACAATGGCTGGCCCGCGAGGACGTCCTATCGACGACCGATTCAGCCCGCTTCGCTGCTTTTGTTTGCGGATGGTGCGAATCTATTGCTCTGCAAAAAGAGGATGGATGACAAAACGAAGAGGATGCCATGGCTCAGGTCGAATCCGCGAAAGACGGGCATGGAGAGGAGCTGAGGAAACAACATTTAGGTGACGGGACACTCCAGGGGCTATGCTGGTTCCAAGAAAGGAGAGACACGGGGGAAGAGTCTAAGGCATCTCGACGTCCGCACACGTCCACACTCGCCCCACTTGCGATACAGGCGTACGTCATGAGTCTGAGTCGTCCAGGTCCTCGCGGTCACTCAATCCATCTACGGCGGCCTCGTCCGACCTGTACCCCTCGTCGGCATCATCGTACTCGTCGTCCTCTACCATGGTGATCGCACTACCATCCTTCACCGGAGAACGCTCGCCTGAATGCCGGGGGCGAGTTTTAGCATCGCCAAGACCGAAAGGACTTGCTGCGGCATCATAGGTGCCCGCACGGTCAGCATCTCCATCATAAGGCGGTGGAGGTGTGCTGGTTCCACTCGGCCGCTCCCACGAAATGGCATCGCCTTCATCGTCGTCCCTCTGGCCAGAAAAGCCCGTCTGCATGCTAGGATGGATCATCGGACCGAAAGATTGGGGGGCAGCTTCTCCGAATGACAAGTCCAGCGACGACTGAGACGAGGAGCGCGAGATGGCAGTGGCCCGGCCAACGTCTCGCCTCATGCTCTCTCCGCCAACGAAAGGAAAGCCACCTGGCGGGAAGGAGCGGTATGGGTCGTCTGGCGAAGAAGGCGGATATGCTGACGAAGACGAAGACGACGGCAATCCATGATTGTAGGAGCCGGGCAGGTCTTCGTTTCGCATTGTGTCATCCCCGTCCATACCTGCGTCGTTGTGGGCCGCGGCGGCTTCACGAGCTGCCGCCGACCGAGCCACAATCTCTCTGGTCTTGCCGCCGATGGTCCTGCTCGTCCTGCGGCGGTAGAAGAGGAGGTAGGCGGCAGAGCCTTTGACCTCCTCGGGATTAGCGATGGGTCTGACAGATGAATCGTCAAAGTAGTACCACTTTCCGTCTTCTGCGTTGCGTGCGCTGGACGTGTAGTGTCCACCGCCCAGGCCGCCATAGTGATTGTCGACGGCAAAGAGATCGTAGATGGGCTTGTCGGCTGCGACGGCATCATCGTTCGCCTCGGAAATGGCAGACAGAATGCTCGCGCTGAGGTCCTCCGGTTCGCCACTGCCCTCTCCGCCGGCATCCACCACGGCCTCGGTGCTTGACGTCGCACTCGGCTGCATACCAATGCCATCCGATGCGGGCTGCTGACCTTCGGCCTTGAGCTGCTGCACGGCTTTTGCTCCCTCTACGCGATCGGTTAGATCAAGACCCTCGATGGGAAAGTCGACGACGGTGTCAATCTTGTCGCGTAGGCCTCTTCCTGCGCTGAAGCGCTTGAGGTGGACCACAAGGATGTCAGGGGCCTTCCAGAGATCAAATTTCTTGGTTGCTTGCCGGAAGTCCTTGCATTGCGGGCAATACCAGGGATCTTCCTCGCCCAACTTCTCTTCTCGTGTAAATTCGTCGAGGCAGTCTTCGATGCTCAGCTGCTTCTTGCCTTTTCGTTTGCCGACCCCACTCGCAGCCTTCTCTGCAGCCGTGCCTGCGTCGTCGATCGTCTCAAACGAGTTGCCCCACGACTCGTCGCTGCCGCATGGCAGCAGAAAGCGCTGAGCGGATTCAGAGCTCCAGACACAGACAAGAGCTCCGCCTCGGTAGACGAGGGGCGTGCGTGTTTCGTTCGCCTCTGCAGGAAGGTTGTCGAGGCGGCGAGCGCGCTCGTTGAGTTCTTCGCTGGCGTGGGACCACGACTCGGCATCCTTGAGCATTGGCTTAGACGGAGATGTGTTGACCATGTAGCGAATCTCAAAGGGAGCACTCGGCACTTGGGCGCCGCTGCCAGCTTCCAGCTCGACGACTGGAAGCGGAAGGGAACTCGTGCTGGGCTTTGGGCTCTCGAGATCGCTCGTCTCGATCACTTGCCCGTCTGCCCGAATCTCTGCGACAACGTCGTGTGTCGAAGGCCTGTCGACAGGGGGGCCCTGAGCGTCCACAATCTCCCACTCGTTGGTGTTGGTCGGTGGGGCAGAGGGTTGGCTCTCGTGGGTTACCAGGCCTTCGTAGTCTGACGAGTAGCGGCGATACTGCTCGAGAACCGCGCCGCGAATCTTGGACGCATTGTTCACGTCGGCGCGGTCGACGGCCACAAAGAACGGCGTGCCGAGGGAATCACGGCCCTGACTGCGCTGAGTGAAGACGGGGAGAATCACCTGCTCATCTTTTTCGAAGTCGGCTGGAGGGGCCCTGCCTGCCGCTTCTTCGGCAGCCGGCGTTTTGGCCCCGGGCGACGGGGGAGAGTATAATCGCTGCGTGCCAGCCGTCTTGGGCGTAGGGTACGCGACCTCGTGCGGGAGTTCCCAGAAGAAGGCGTGGTCGTTTCTCTCAATGACATGCACCGGCTCGTAGTCATAGTAGAACCGGTAGACCTTGTGCGACCAGAGCTCTGCTCCTCCGATTCTCTGTGCATCTACCCCAGTGACCTCTGCCAATGTATGCTTAAGCTTCGAGATGCTCGACTCCGTCGGAAGAGTAATGTTGATCTTCTTGATCGGTTCCGCTGGGTCAAAAGGAATGAAGGTCACTTGGTGCCTCCACATCGTCTTGTTGGGCAGCGGCAAAGTCAAGTACATGAAGGGGTCGAACTTGATCGAGACTTTGGAGCAGTCGGGGCAGACCAAAGTTGACCGATATTGCCCCTGGAAAAGGTCGACGATGACCGAGTCATTCCTCAACTTGTAGATCTCCCATTGCTTCTTTGCAAAGCGAACCATCTCTGGGAGACCGCCTCCTTCCCAATCGGGCGCCTCGATATAGGGCTTCTTCTTGATCCTGTTGAGGTCCTCGTGGAGGCCGTCGAGCAAAAAGGCGAGGAGCTCCTGTGTGTCTTGCTGAGCATATCCCGAGAATTGGGGTGCGAATCTGGCCAGAGACCACTTGAAGTCGCGGGGAGCAATGGCCGTGCCTTGGCCAGACCACAGATGTTGGATGAGTTCGCCAAAGGCCTTTGCCAGTGCTCCGCCGTTTCCCAGCGGGTTGTCTGCATTGATCTCGTCCTCAAAGACGCCAGAGACAAAGTACTCCTTGAGCTCGACGGTGTTCGAGAGGCATTGCAGGGCAGAGTTCATGAAGCACGTGTTGCCGAGGTTGCTCAGGCCCTTTAAGCCGCGAGGTCGTCCGGCGCCCCGCTCATGCGCCGTCTTTGACCGAGTAACCCGAGCAGAGCTGGTCTCGGCGTTGTCCGCGGCCACTGCAGCATTGGGAGTGCTGGTACTCGACTGCTGCAGGGGGGTAAAGTAGTCTCCGTTGTTTTGAGCAAAGACGTTCTTGAACTTTGACTTTGAGTTGTGCTCCGAGGGCCATTGACCCTCGGCGGACTTGACCTCGACGGCTAGGGGAATCACCTGATCCTCTGGCCGATCGATGATCGAGGCAAGCGGGCCACTCATCTTCTCGTCTGTGATGACCTCGTAGCCGTTTGCTTTGTTGGCATCGGCGGCGGCGATATGCGCTGCAGGAGTCACATTTGGCGGTACCGACAACAGCCGAACATTTGAGGCGGAAATGTCGCTGAGCCGCAAGGCATTTAGCGCGACTTGCCGAATCTCTGATAGAGGCGTTGTTCTGGACAATGCTACGGGCGTCGGCCTTGTTTCAACGACGGGCGCAGCGACTACCTGTGAGAAGCCCACGATGGGGACATAGAGTTCGAGGACTGGAGGCGCACCTTCGACGGAAATGACGCTGCGCTTGAAGACGGGACCGATGACTCCATACCAGGAGGCGAGGAGCTTCCATGCTTCCTCGGGGACAAGCTCATAGTCCTGTCCGTCTTGGAGGCGAGGTTTCAAGGTCGGAGCATGGGAAGACGAGCCTTCGGCTGCCAGCTCAGTGCAATCGATGGGTCCTGCTTGAATGCGCTCGCTTTCGTCTGAATCGGAACTGCTCTCGGAGGTGCAGGCCGTGGACCACCTTCGATACCATTGCCTCGAAATGACGTACCAGCATTGACCGACTTGAAGCGGCTGCTTCGAGAGCTCAGTGACCCGAGCCACTTGCTCAGCGCCGGCGGGTGGGGTCACAGTGGGGAGAGATGCAGCTTCAGCGCTTGCGCTTGCAGCAGAGGCTGGTTCCGGAGCTGGGGACGCCATGTCCGAGTCGGAAGGCGACTGATCATCGAGACGCAAAGCCTTGTCGTCGATGAGGGCACTGACGGAGCCTGCGTCACTCATTCCGGCAGACCACTCGGGATCGCGATGGTGAAGGGGTCCGGTAGATGATGTCTGGGAATGGCTGAGGCGGTAAGGAACAGACGAATTTCCGTCGGCGTCTTCCAGGTCCGAGTTGGCAGTGGAGAGGGAAGCGCCGGCGTCTGAGGCAGGCGAAGAGGTCCTGGCGCGTTTGAAGGAAGGTGGGACGACGGAGTGGCGTGGCGGACGATCCCGTCTTAATTTGGGTGAATCGGATCGTACGTGTGGACTGGCGAGGGATGCGCTTGTGGCCTCAATGGAGACGGAGGGGCCTTGTGCTGTTGCAGCGCCAAGGGGAGGATGCGCAGAGGAGGTGGAATGCTGAGGCGAGGAGCCAAGTTCGTCCGAGTTCAATAGGAGGCGCGGTCGTGTTGATGATACGGTATGCTTGGTCGGCGTTGCGGACAAGGGCGACGCTGGTGCTGAAGGTTCCGTGGGAGCAGTCTCGCGCAAAGGGTGTGACATGGGTCTAGGAGCTAGGGCTTCCCTGCAAGCGTCTTTGCGATGACGGACCAGCGCACGGGTGGCTGGGCAAGGGTGCGGGGGTGAACCTGCACGCACAAGACAAGACGGGGACGCAGACTTGGACGGACAAAGCGAGGGCGGGTGTGTCGTCCGAGGCCGAGGGAAAGAAGGTGTGCGTGCCGACGAGGCAATGTGGAGTCGCGCAAGTTGGTGGGTGATGATAATGGCCGCCACGCGAGATTGAGGACGAGAGACAGGGGCGGTTCTATGAGGACTCCAATCGCCGTTGCAGTCGAGCGGGGTGATGCGAGATTTGGTGGTACTGACCGCGATGTGCCTTTTGTGCCTCGAGGATGATGAACCCACGTCGCGATGCTCGCAACCTCTGCTTAGGATTTTTTTCTTGTGCGTGCGTGCGTGCAGCGGGTGGGCGACGAGGACAGGGCGAGGGCGTGACGAATCAGGCGGCCGCGGCTGTCAAATTATGTGCAGACCAAGGGCACTCGTTTGCTCCTCAAGTGCTTGTCTCGCTCTCGGTCACTTGTTCTCTGGGCTCCATTCCATTCGAGCGTTGTGTGGGAGGGGAGTGCGGGCGGGAGGGCTTTGAATGGGGTGCGCGCGGGCCATGGGGCACGACACGCAGGGCAAGGCGAGCTGAGCTCCCCACGCGCCAGGCGGGGAGAGAGGGTCCTCCCGCCGTCTCGCCTGCGCTGCCTGCGACTGCTTCCCCAAGTCAACCAGAACACACAGTCGCTCTTCGCTTTTGGCTCCGTTCACTCTTGTGCAACCTAAGCTGGGACGGAAGACGCTCAGCATGGCAGACTGACAGGACAACACACTGGCTTCAAGCAAAAGGAAGACGACGGTCCCCTAGCACCGTGAAGGGAGGGTTGGAGACGAGGCTCAGAGGCTGAGGTGGTGGAAAAGGGGCATTGCACCTACTTAAAGCCCACAGGGAGTCGGTTGCAGGAGCAGGACCGCAACGCGACGCGACGCGAGGCTCACGAAGGCCGAGTCGCTACCCATTGGCTCTCTGCCTGCGCACATTGAGCACGTCGATCCAATGGAGTGCTTCCTCTCGACGATGCGATGGAGGCAAATGGCAGCTTGACTGCTCTTACACACATTGACGTCTCGCAACCCCGGGTGAAGTGAGGGGCGGAGGTTCCCAGGTATACGTGGTTAGGCGGCATGCCGACTGCCTCGGCCGAGGAGTGTCGCTGGCCGTGCGCCGCACGCGCCACCGTTAGCGGGCCTCCGTTAGCGTGCCTCCGTTAGCGAGCCTACGTTAGCGGAGGCAGTTGACGGACACACGTTAGCGGGCCCACGTTAACGGGCGCAGTTATGGGCCCGCGTTCATGGGGCTCGCGTTCATGGGCACAGATTCGGGTCCCATTTCCTGTTGCGGGTCCCATCCGTGATCTGAGAGCTTCAATTTTGACCCTCACATCCACCAACCCTCGACACATTCACATCCAGCAGCCATCGGACCCGAAGAGACACCTACTCACCTCCTCCTTCTACCATCTGCCTCATGTCGCGACGAAGCAGTAGCAGGGCCACCGCGGAGACATCCGCATCCGCGCAGAGGAGCCCCGATCCAGTACGCGCAGCCAGCGCCGTCGACGTCGACATGCAGGATGGCTCTGGGGGAGACGAGGATGGGGCCGGGGAGGAAGAAGAGAATGGCCTTGATGAGGGAGAATACGAAATCGAGAAGATCCTCGGGCATGACATTGGCATTTATGTCGAGGTACGTGACAGTTGGTCGTGTCCTTTGGCGTGACGCGCACCGAGGCTCTGACGACGCATCCACCCCCGCATCCATGTTCGTGACCAGAATCAAGTCGCATACTATGTCTCCTGGGTCGGATACAGCCAGGAGGACGACTCTTGGGTGACCGAACAGGACGCCGAGGGCGCCGCTGATATGCTAGCCGAATATTGGCGCACTCGCACCATTCCCAAAAAGATCCGAACGATCAGCAAGACGGCAGCGCGCGTCTGGGAGGAACAAGAACAGAAGTGTGTTGCCAAGGGGCGAAGCTCGCAGCGTGGAAGGGACTCGTTGGATCCAATCACAACAAAGAAGGCCTCGACTAGCAAACTCGGCAAGCGAAAGGCCAGGCTGGCCACCGACGAGGAATCGTCAGATGAGGACATCGACCTGAGTGCACTCAGCCCAGAGGAGAGGACGATGAAGTTGAAGAAGAGGGCGCGGAGAAGGTATGAGAAGATTGCCGACTGGGAGAACATTGTCAAGTGCATTGACACCATCTACAAGGACACCGATGGGAGGAACATTGCCGCCGTCAGGTTGTGAGTGTCGCAGAGTACCCGTATCTGTGCATCATCTCTGCCAAAGTTGACCAGCACCTTTGCCCCCGTCGCACCTGACAGTGAGGACGGCAGCGTCTTTGCATACGACACAGCAGTTGTCAACCACCGTTGCCCGCAAAAAGTCATCCAATTATACGAATCGCGCCTCCGCTTCCGTCCGAATCCGCGCGGCGAAGCTCGGCCCATCGAGAGTTTCCGGGGTAGCTCAGCAGCTGCCGACGCAGTCGACGGTCAGCAACCCCCAGGATCCAGCGCCACGCTGCAGTCCACCAATTCGCCCGCAGATGCCGCCGTCGCTACGGGCGAGAATTCGAGCTCGAATTCACAGGACGCATCCATGGAGACGGCGTTGCCTGCCGCGGAGTCTCAGACGCAGGAGAGTTTGCCAGCGACGCATGGACGAGGCGACAAGGGGAGTGTCGAGCAGTCACAGAGGGGGTCCAGCGAAGAGAGCCCAGGTCCTCTCCAGACTGCCGTAGACACGGCAAAGGAGGTTGCCGTGGCGATGACGAACGCGATTGGGATGCAGTCAGCCACGGAGCCATCCGAGTCGGCGCCCGCCAATGGCACGGAAGCTTCAGCACCAGGGGCGGTCAACGGAGCCGCCGAGACGCACCCGGTCGCTGAGGCAGCCAACACGGCCGAGCCTACATCTAGACCTTTCGGAGCTTCTTCCGAGGCCACGCAGCCATCTGCGTCAGAACCCTCCATCAGGACAGGCAGTACGATTTCCGCCGCAATGGACTAGGGTATTGGCGCGCACCAAGGCAAAGTTTGTTGGGAAACACCGTCGAGCCCGCCAACTGTATGAGATGGAGGTCAGAAATGCTTGCGCTGCATGTATCCAAGTAGGGTTCGCTCGATAATGCTGTCCCTCGCTCATCGAGACAAGAAGCTGCTGCGCTCCTGTGTCTTCGCTCTTCATCCCTTGCCGGCTTGTTTCTCTCTCTCCAAATGTTGTAAGTAGTGTCCCGGGAATGAACATCCATCTTGTGCTTGTACCTACCCGCCCGTCGTGCGTTGGGCTGCGGCAACCTCGTTGCTAGGGTAGATTATGCTTTGGCAGCCGAGGCCTTGGCGGCGCGAAGGAAAGTAAAGGCATACCGCTCAGTCGATGCTGAGCAGAGGAACCCCGTGGCTGCAACCCCCGTCGCTAATGTAGGGCCCGTTCGAAACGAGCGTTTGCTGCTCCTGCGTTGTCCTGGGTTGGAAAAGAAGAAGACCACATTCGGCTGCTGAATGGGAAAGGCGCGCATGGAAGGTGCAAATGGAAGGAGCCAGACATCCACGGTCAGCGTGAAAGGCTAGCATTGTCGGTGGACACTGCCAGGCCAGACGGGGCATCCGATCGCGAGCTGCTTTCGCCGTCGTCGTCGAGCCTCATCGAGGCGGACTGCCCGCGCAGTTCTATGACAGCGAGCCCGACCCGACGATGTTCCACAGAGGCTCGTATGGCGTGGTTGCCAAACTGATTGAGTTCTTGGCTGTCTCACGCGGCAGGCAATTTGGGTCCACGCTTGTCTCATCGTAGCCATGATTGCGAAGAAGAGACGCACAGCAAGACACGTCCATCGCCAGACACCTCATCCGATCTTTTGTCTCCTTTTGACCAGACTCGCAACATTGAGAGAGGGAAGACAGTCAAATCGCAGAAGCATAGAAAAATCTGGAACCTCATTGTCTGCGGACTGCAAGTACGGAGGGTAACGATCGGTATGGCGAAAGGACAGTCTGGGTTCACTTGGCTTGCCCCGGTACCGAAGTGTAGGCACGCCGCCAGCAATCGCGCTCGTGCATTAGCTGCGCCCGCGGGGAGCATCGGGCGCAGAATTGAGAGCAATCAGGGGTCCAAGACGGCGTACAATGACGAGTGAGGGCAAGACAGCAAACAAGGGTTTGCCCTAAGGTCGACGACGTTCATATTGTACTGTAGTCACTCTCCCTGTGACTTTTTTTTTTTCTCTCGGCGAGCTCCCTCTTCTTCAAGCGCAACCACTCGACCGCTCTTTCCCTGCTGCTCAACTAGGGCACCGAAGTCGACTCAAGTTCGACTTTGGCACCGATGGGCGGGGATGGGAGAGGGAGCGAGAGCGAGAGCGCGCGCGCGCCAGGGCCGCCGCCTCGCGCCCCACCGATCATGCGGTCGACGGATCTCACCCTTGGCGCCCGCCAGACACGCCTTGCTGCCTGCGCCTTGACGTATGCGTGGGTGAAACCTCGAACCTGGCGCCACGCCGCCGATAGGACTCGCGGGCTTGCGATTCAGGGTCGATGCGCGATTCATGCACAACGCTGTGCAGTCCTGCGCGAGTGCGGCGAGCCTTTTGGCTGCTCCCATGGCGGACGGCACGCCGTCGATCTTCGGAACGTTATGCTTGTGCTTGAGCTGAGATTGGATTTGAATGATTGAGGAGGTTGTTGAGGAGAACGTGGTTTGTTCAGGGTCAGTGCAGCGCGAACCGGCAGATTGCGTGCCCGTGGCGTCCTTGCGTCGCGAGCAGGTGCGTCCATCGTTCCGTCTGAATGTGAATACAATGGCTGATGCGGGGGCTATAGAGCGGGCTCGAGCGTACACTGAAGCAGTCGGGATCAGAGTCTTGTAATGGACTGTATCGTACGTACGGTGTCTGGGCGAGTGATAGAGTGGCGCGCTCAGCAAGCTCGCTTCGAGTTGCGAGATCTGCGTGGGCTTGGTTTGGTCATCCTCACGGCCGGAAGGTTCTGAGCTCGAAGTTGCCTCAAGCACAGCCGCCGGAGACGCAGAGCCTTTGCCTTTGCTACAAGACGCGGACTAAGCACACACACACACACACACACACACACACACACACACACACACACACACACACACACACACACACACACACACACACACGCGGAGAGACAGACAGAGACAACCCCCGCGCGCGGGGGGCCCGGGGGGGGGGGCGGGGGGGAGGGGGGGGGGGTGCCGGTGGGGGGGAGAGAGAGAGAGAGGGGGGGAGAGCGGGGGAGGGGAAGAGTGTGGG